>WSYQ01000341.1:0-242980 GCA_011426435.1 Lysiphlebus fabarum | reverse complement strand
AAAAAAAAAAAAAAAAAAAATATCACCAAATGAATAAAAAAAAAAAAAAATAAAAAAACAATTTAAATAGTAAATTTTTTGTTTTAAAAATATTATAAATTTATAAGTTTAATAATTATATTAATAAAAAAAATCAAACAAGCAATAAAACAATACAGTTAATTAAATATTAATGATAATAAATTTTATGTCAACAAAATTGAGGACAGTAATATCACAAAATGTAAAATAGTAATTGTATTTCTATCGTGTTACTTTTGCCCTCGACATTATTAGTTTCAAGTGGCTAGAAAATAAAAAAATGTTTAAAAAAAATATAAAATAAACAAGGGAAAATATGCCGCACCCAGGTTGTGTGGTCGTCAACCCCATTAAACCCTGATATTTATAGAACAAAAGACAAGTTTAATTTTGGGTGCGTTTTTCGATTGAAATTGCATATTAAAAATTGATTAACAACTAAAATAAAATTTACTAAATAAATATAAATATATGTATATATATATAACAATAATAATTTTTAAAATATATATATATTTATTTTTTTTTTTTTTTTTTTTTTACATCGTAAAATCGTGAGACATGAAAGGATTTGCAAATTGTTCAAACGATGTCTCAGAATACGTCGATTAACCCGGATAACCCTTTCACAGTGTGACCAAAGATGAAGGTGGCCCAAGGGGAAAAAAAAAAGAGAAAAATATATATATACCCGCACAGAAAAATCTCAGTCTTAAACGAGCTTCCAGTCTTAAAACGCGCTTCATTGAACTTAAACTGTCTTGTGAGATCTTAAACGAACTTCCATTAGCTTCCCAAATAAAATCACAAGTTTTTCCGAGGTCCTCAAACTCTTTCAAAGGCTTGAATTAAAAGACTTCGAAAGCATTCAAATCTCGGTCTTTCAGACGCTTGATTTGAAAGACTTCAAAAGCGTTCACATTTCTCAGTCTTTCAAAAGCTTGATTTAAAAGACTTCAAAAGGGTTCAAATTCTCAGTCTTTTAGAAGCGTGATTTAAAAGACTTCAAAAGCGTTCACATTTTTCAGTCTTTTAGAAGCTTGATTTAAAAGACTTCGAAAGTTTTTAGGTTTAAAAAAAAAAAAAATTCAATAAATACGATTTCGAAAGCTTGTAGTCTTAAAATTAAAGGCTTTAAAATTTATTTCAATGAAAATTTTATTTGGGAAGCTAATGGAAGTTCGTTTAAGATCTCACAAGACAGTTTAAGTTCAATAAAGCGCGATTTAAGACTGAGATTTTTCTGTTCGGGACTTAGAAAAAATTCAAACTGCCTGATATAAAATTGTTAAGATTTTTATCATTTTGTATATTAAATAAGTAGCGGATTTTAATTAATATGTAGCTGTTATCATTTATTAATTGATGTTATTGGTTAATTTTTTTTTATTTATATATTTTTTGACAAAAAAAAATTCAAGTTTGATTGCTTGTAGTGTATTTAATTTTATAATTCACTCTAAATATTTATTCAAGTTTTCATGTTATAAAATTTTTTAAAATAACAAAAATTAGAAACTCAAAGTCTAAGTAGTAAATATATTCACTTATTTTCAATTGATGATGTGGTTGAGTGGTCAACCTATCCGACTTCCACCCAAGAAACCTGTGATCGATCCCGTGCAGATTTTTTTTTTTTGGAAAAATTTTACAAATTTAAAAAAAAAGAAAAAAAAAAAATGAAAGACTCCGAAGTCTTTAATTTAAAGACTTCGGATTTAAGAGTTCGAAAGCCTGAGGTCTTCCATTGAAAGACTTCAGAAGCTCGAAGTCTTTCATTTTAAGACTTTATATTTAAGAGTTCGAAAGCCTGAGGTCTTCCATAGAAAGACTTTGCAAGCCCGAAGTCTTTCATAGGAAGTCTTCCGAAGACTTCCTAGTTGGACAAATGAAGCGCGTTTTAAGACTTCAAAGGATTTTAAGTTCGTTTAAGACTGAGATTTTTCTGTTCGGGTATATATAAAATTTTTAATAAAAAACAAACAATGACAAGGATAAAAGTAAATAAATAAATAATAAAAAAATATATATATTGTGAGAGATGAAAAATAGTGGGGTAAAGGGGTGAATAGTTAAATTTAAAAGAAGGGATATTTTATATATATAAAATGAAAAAAAATAAAAAAAAAAAAATATATATGAAGATGAAGAAGGAGGACTGTTGTTGCTTGGAGGAAAATCGTGATAATACAAAAAGATAGGAATACAGTCAACAACGAGTGTGGCACCTTAAAGCCTAACCGTTATTGGCCCGACATAAAACATACATCTATACAATATATTGTTAATGTGAATGTTGTATTATTTTATTTATTTATTTATTTATTTTTATTATTATTAACATTTGCCCATGGCTCTATGGTATAAAATAACCTCAGACACATATTGCCCAAGAACAATGATTCACGATGCTTGACGCCCTGGTATACACAATTTCCGTGTTTTATATATTGTAGTTACTAAAATTGCATATTGTTATACTTATTAAATATAAATAAGTCAATTGTATAATAGTAATAATTTTTTATTATTATTATTACAATTTTACAAGATATATTCTATATGTAATTAAAATTTAGATTTTATATATAATTTAATTTTTTTAATTTTTATCTTGTTTGGTTTAAATGACATTTTTATTATTATATAATAGTGTATTAAAAAAAAAAGGGATTTTATTTTTTGTTATTTTATTTTGCTGCACCCGTGATACACATGTATTATTATTATGTTTATATCATTTTGATGCTGAAAATTAGTGAGGTAATAAACTCAGTAAATTGTTCATTTGAATATATATATATATTATATGTACATGTGTATGTAATTTTTTTTTTTTTATCATTTATTTTAGTGGTCTTGTATTATGTATTTTTAATTTTTTTTAAATTCAATTTTACTTTGTGGTTTACCGAATATATATAATGAATTTTTTAAAATGTTGTGTGCTGATTTTCATTATTATATAATATACAATATCATTGTTTATATTTAAATACAACATTTATTATAATTTTTTTTTTTTTTTTAACTATATATGTATATTTAAAATTATTATTTTAAAAAATTTTTTAATTACATACAACTTTTTTTTTAATTTATCAACAAAAATATATTTTTTTATTTTTTTTTATTCTATGTTTACGCTTTATTGACAATGTAATTGATAAATTTATAATTTATAATTATAAATATTTTTTTTTTTTACGATTTATCATTGTTTTAATATGCATTTATTTTATTTTATTTTTTTTTGTATGCACTTGAAAGATTATTGCATTATACGACAGAATAATGTTTTTTTTTAATTTTTTTTTTTTTAAATAATGAATAAAAAAAGTTAGCGGTGTTTATAAGTCGGGAATATACGAAGGTAAAGGCGCGTAACGCGTTGAAAATATATAAATTTTTTTTCGTTATAATATACAGTATATGAGACTTCTCTTTTACAACACCGGTGCAAAGTCAGTTAAATCCTGGCAGCGACAGACGTCAGGCACGCGAGTTTAATATAAATCTAAAAAAATAAATTAAATAATTATAAAAATATTTTTATAATAAATAGTAAAACATCAAAAAAATTTAATTAGTTTTTTTTTTTTTTGTATTATTAATTATTGAAAATATTTAATTAATCAATATCCATCGAAAATTAATTTTTTAAACGTAAATTTACACATCATCTGATGGAAAATGACATAATTACAGTAATCACGAGATATTTCAAGAAAAAAAAATAAAAATAAAATATATTAAATGAAATAAATACAAGATAATAAAATTTTTTTTTAACCTTGATAAATAAAAAAAAAAAAAAACGTATGTATATTTGCAAAATTATTTAGTGAAGTGAAGTTAATATACATTTCGAAATGTGAATTACTATAATGTTTTTATTTTTTAAATATTAAAATAATTTGAAAATGGCATATGTTTTGTGGCGTGTTTTTAGTAAAAAATATGCAAAGGTGCGCCTGGGAATTGCTAGTTTACCAGTAAGTTTTAATTATTTTTAATTAGAAAAAAAAAATAATAATATATTATTTAAATATTAATAAATTAATAGTATAAATAATAAATATTATTTCATTGATATATATATATATATATATTTTTAAAACAACCATTATAAAAATTTTTTTGATTAATATTTACAATCATTGTAAATCTTATTTTAAAAATTTAATTTTTTTTTTATCTTTTGATGAGTATATACAGCTGTGATATAGAAAATTAAAATAATAAAAAAAAAAAAAAAAGTTGAAATAAATTAAATTTGAAAAAGGGTAGAAGTCTTGGCGGGCGGTCATTGAGGAGGATCTTTTTCAAAAGATATGAGTTGATTTGGCGGCTTTACCCTCTGGCTTTTTTTTTTTTATATTTTTTATTTTTTTAATTATTAAATATTTTTTTAGTGTCTTTTTTTTATCTTGAATAATATTTTTGTATTTTTTTCTGCGCGTGACCGTGAACCCTTTTGCACATGAACCAAGTTTAACATGGCTATTTGGCAATGAAGTTGATGGGTGGAATAAAAAAGAGGGTGTCATGTAAAAATATATGTTAAATAATATGGTAATGGCTTTTTTTTTCTTTTTTTTTAAATTAAATATTTTTAATGATTAATTTAAACTATATTTCAAGGAAAAATAAAACATTTTATATATTGAAAAGTTTTTTTTTTATCATTTTTTGCAACTTAATTTATAACAAATGCTATTTTTTTTTTTTTTTATAAATAAATTATATTTGTTCGTGAACTCTAACACAATTGATTATATATATACTTATTTTAAAGAAAAATAATAAAATGATTTTTTAATATAAAAATACTTGTTGTAAAATTTGAAAAAAAAAAATAATTTAAAGTTTCATTTTAATCGATTATTGTTATAATAATAAATATATTTTTTATATATATAAAAATTCAATGTTAATATATACAATTAAATGAATTTTTCATTAAAAATTTCACTGATATATAGAATGTAATTTTTTTTTTTTTTTCAATTCTTTTAAAAGAATGAAGTCTTTAAAAAATACAAAAAAATAAAAAATAACTTTCTTTTCCATTTGTATATATGAAAATACTTTTGCCCCTAAATGTATAACAATCATCACTGTTTTTTTTTTTTTTTTTTTTAATAAATATGTACCATTTAAAATGCCTGTGAAATTGTGTTCAGATGAATATAAAGTAAAAAAAAAAAGAAATAATAATTTTTTTAGTAATTAAAAAAAATTTCTCGTTTGATAGAATGCTCATTGTTTCTGACAAAAATTTATATATAAAAAATTCATATTTATGTATAAAAAAAAAAAAAATAAGGTTAATATAAATATAATAAAAATAATTTAAAAAAAAAAAAAAATATAAATAAAAAAGTAAAAAAATATAATTTTTTTTTTTTTTTTTTTTTTTTTTTAAAATGAGTAAAATTAATATTCATTTGAAAAACGGGTAATCGACATACATGCATTATTTTGAAATATATTTTTTTTATTTAATTATCAACCGTTAAGTTTATTAAATAATTCATGTATGTGTAATTTATCCAAAACAAATACTTAAAGAGATAATAAATAGAGTAAAGAAATTACAATAAAAAAAAAAATAAAATAATTTAATAGATGCGATTTTGTAACATGTAAAAAAACATAAGATACATATCTTTACGATACATTTGTCTAATTTATAATTTCATTTTTTTTATTGTTAAATTTTTTTTTTTTTTTCACTTTATTCAATATTAATTATTTTATCATCATCACAAACATCCGCCATCAAGGGTCGTGCGAATATAAAATAACTAATAAAAAAACCGTGAGATTTTCATTGTAATATATATATTTTCAACATATCGTGACAATTTTTCCCTCAATTCTCTTTTAATTTATATATATTAATTTTTTTTTTTTAATTACATATATATAAATACCAAAATAAATAATTATAATAATAAAAAAAAAAAGAAAAAAAAGAGTTTAAAATTGAAAAATTATTAATATATATTATTTTTAATTTAATAATAAATTAAATATTTATATATTAATTTTATGATAAAATGATATATTTTCGGGCTATCAAAAATCTACAAAGAAAAATTAAATAAAAAAAAAAAAAAAAAAAAGGGAATAATATTATTTTACAAGATGAGATTCATATCTTTATTTATTGCGTTATTAAATACCCAAGCTCACACGAATGATATAACTAACTGTACATGTGAATTTACCATATATACATGTACATAAAATAATAATAAAAAAATATGTAAAAGTATAAAAAGAGAGTACTCTTGATCGAGAGAGAAATGATAATAAAAATATATATTAAGAGAGAATGAAAACAAATAAATAAATAAATAAATAAATTAAAAAAAGAGTCAAGTTTACGTTGTTTATATGTATATAAATATATATATATATATATCTGTATAAAAAAAAAAAAAAAATATATATATATATATATTATATGCAAGTAAGTCAACGATAAATTGAAAAAAGTCCCGACGCTCCTTAGTTGGATTTGAACACGACTTACTCCTGGGTGTTTGTATCATCAACCAAAGTACCTTTTTCAGCCTCTGCAAATTGACTACAATGTGGGCCAATGATATTTTATTTTATTATATATATTTTATATGAAAAAAAAAAAAAAAAAATAAATAAAAACATTATTTTTTGCCCCACATTTGCTTGTTATACTCTTCAATTCTCTCATAATTAATTGTATCCATTTCTTTTTAACTATTTTATAAAGATTTATTTGGTGAAGAAAGTGACTTTAATTGAAGGTGAAATTTTACATAAATGGAACAAAAATTATATACCAATATTTTATAAGATTTATTAATTTTTAATTTAATAATTTTATGATTGATTTTTTTTTTTTTAAATTTTTTTAATTTTACGTATATTTTTTTTTTTTTTGATTTACAAAAATTTAATAATTACACAAGGTTTATAAATTTATGATTAATTTTTTTTTAATTTTTATTTTAAATATATTAACCTTGTTTTTTTTTTTTTTTTTTATATCAAATTTATAATTTAGTTAATTATATTCATATATATATTGATTTTTAGTTTATTTTTATAATTAATTTTATTGACCTATTTATTTATTATTATTTGCACTTGACACTTGTTAAATAACAGACCATGAATACATGTAAATATTTTTACAATACAATTACAAAACAATCACTGATAATATTGCATGTGCAATATAAAAAAAATAAATAAACTTTTATACTGTTGTTTCACCTTAATTATTGGATTACGTGATTGTTAAATTATTATCCAACAAAATGTATATAAAATTCAATTTATATATACATATACATGTAAATTAATCATATACATATATAAATATATAAAAAAATACTTGTTTAAAAATTTAACTTGATATATACCATCAAAAGTATATTAAAGTCTTACAAGTCTTACAAATTCACATTGCATTTTTTTTTTTTTTTTTTTTAAATTTAACCTCGTTATTTATTTTTTTTATTTATAATTTTTTTAAATTAACTTGAAATTATATTGCACAGATGTCGCTAATATTATTATCAGTAATAAAAATAAAAAAAATTGAATATTTCCTTGGAAAAAAAAATTCAACCCTTATGATGTAGCTAAGAAAATAAAAAAATCGAAATTTTATATTTGTTAATTTAATTTCTATGTAGAAATATAATTTTTTTTTTTTATTTTGATTAAAATTATATTTTAAATAATTTATTAAATTAATATATAATTTATGTATATTTTAAAAAAGTGTCTATAGGCACGGAACCGCAGGCGGTGTAAACCCGCAAGCGGTCTTAAATGACGGTAATATATGGTCATTTATAAAAAACACCGTCTGCGGGATAAAAACGTATTCTTGTTGAGACAAAACTGTACTTTAGAACTATGTACGGTACATAACACGCACGGGTAATTTATATATTAGTTGCTAAATGCAATAGCTAGTGGCACCATCTACAATATAAAAATTTTATTTTTAAATGAAACAAATGACAAATGACAAAAATTAAATTAAACTTTATTTAAAATTAGAAAAATATTTAAAAAAAAGAGCAAATACACCGTGCACGGTATCTACCGCCAACGATTTAAGTACACGTCTCATTGTGTTATTTTTTAAACAAACAATATATTAATTATACATTTATTTATCACATTAGTTAAACACATCTATAAAATAAATTGTTATAAATAATCGATAATTATTTAACAATAATAGTCAAATTCTTTTGAACTTTTAAAGTTTTTTGGTATCAAAAAAAAGATAAAAAAAATAAATTGAGCAAATATACCATACACGGTATATACCGCCAACGGTTAAACTACTCGTCGGACTGTTTCATTTTTGAAATAAACAATCTATAAATTAAATTGTTATTAGTAATTAATAAATTGTAGAGCATTGACAGTTCCGTTTATTTTAGAGTTCCGTTTCTTTTACAATATGCTCTGACTATGTCTACACCAATAAGAACTACCTGGAGTCGTGAAATTGAAAACGACTACTTCCAGTTGCCCCAAGTTAGGACATTTTTCCAGAAATAGCGTTTTTTTAAAAAATGATCTTTATCGTGATTTTTTTTTTCTATCTTGTAGAGCATCAAAAAAGAATGATTTATGAATTTTTTGAGAATTTTCCTCAGTTTAGTTTACGAGTATGAAAGACCACATTGACCAAAATTCAAGTAAATGGACTTGTCATTGTTCAAAAATTTTTTAGAGAGATCTTTATCGTGTTTTTTTTTTTCTATCTCGTAGAGCATCAAAAAAGAAACATTCTCTAATTTTTTAGAAATTTTTTAAACTCTAGATCGAGAATTTGAGTTAGTGCAAACACCTCAAATTCATACAAATAGACTTGTCTTTGGTAGAAAAATTCTATAGGCTTTGACTTTGGATTTTTTTTTTTTTTTCTATATTTTGAAACGGGATAGAAACATCATTTGAATACTTTCACAATATGCTCTGACAATTTCTACACCAATAGAAACTACCTGAAGTCGTAAAATCAAAAACGGCCGCGTCCAGTTGCCCAAAGTTAGGCTATTTTTTCAGAAATAGCGTTTTTTGAAAAAAAGATCTTTATCGTGTTTTTTTTTTTCTATCTTGTAGAGCATCAAAAAAGAATGATTTATGAATTTTTTGAGAATTTTCCTCAGTTTAGTTTACGAGTATGAAAGACCACATTGACCAAAATTCAAGTAAATGGACTTGTCATTGTTCAAAAATTTTTTAGAGAGATCTTTATCGTGTTTTTTTTTTTCTATCTCGTAGAGCATCAAAAAAGAAACATTCTCTAATTTTTTAGAAATTTTTTAAACTCTAGATCGAGAATTTGAGTTAGTGCAAACACCTCAAATTCATACAAATAGACTTGTCTTTGGTAGAAAAATTCTATAGGCTTTGACTTTGGATTTTTTTTTTTTTTTCTATATTTTGAAACGGGATAGAAACATCATTTGAATACTTTCACAATATGCTCTGACAATTTCTACACCAATAGAAACTACCTGAAGTCGTAAAATCAAAAACGGCCGCGTCCAGTTGCCCAAAGTTAGGCTATTTTTTCAGAAATAGCGTTTTTTGAAAAAAAGATCTTTATCGTGTTTTTTTTTTTCTATCTTGTAGAGCATCAAAAAAGAATGATTTATGAATTTTTTGAGAATTTTCCTCAGTTTAGTTTACGAGTATGAAAGACCACATTGACCAAAATTCAAGTAAATGGACTTGTCATTGTTCAAAAATTTTTTAGAGAGATCTTTATCGTGTTTTTTTTTTTCTATCTTGTAGAGCATCAAAAAAGAATGATTTATGAATTTTTTGAGAATTTTCCTCAGTTTAGTTTACGAGTATGAAAGACCACATTGACCAAAATTCAAGTAAATGGACTTGTCATTGTTCAAAAATTTTTTAGAGAGATCTTTATCGTGTTTTTTTTTTTCTATCTTGTAGAGCATCAAAAAAGAATGATTTATGAATTTTTTGAGAATTTTCCTCAGTTTAGTTTACGAGTATGAAAGACCACATTGACCAAAATTCAAGTAAATGGACTTGTCATTGTTCAAAAATTTTTTAGAGAGATCTTTATCGTGTTTTTTTTTTTCTATCTTGTAGAGCATCAAAAAAGAATGATTTATGAATTTTTTGAGAATTTTCCTCAGTTTAGTTTACGAGTATGAAAGACCACATTGACCAAAATTCAAGTAAATGGACTTGTCATTGTTCAAAAATTTTTTAGAGAGATCTTTATCGTGTTTTTTTTTTTCTATCTTGTAGAGCATCAAAAAAGAATGATTTATGAATTTTTTGAGAATTTTCCTCAGTTTAGTTTACGAGTATGAAAGACCACATTGACCAAAATTCAAGTAAATGGACTTGTCATTGTTCAAAAATTTTTTAGAGAGATCTTTATCGTGTTTTTTTTTTTCTATCTCGTAGAGCATCAAAAAAGAAACATTCTCTAATTTTTTAGAAATTTTTTAAACTCTAGATCGAGAATTTGAGTTAGTGCAAACACCTCAAATTCATACAAATAGACTTGTCTTTGGTAGAAAAATTCTATAGGCTTTGACTTTGGATTTTTTTTTTTTTTTCTATATTTTGAAACGGGATAGAAACATCATTTGAATACTTTCACAATATGCTCTGACAATTTCTACACCAATAGAAACTACCTGAAGTCGTAAAATCAAAAACGGCCGCGTCCAGTTGCCCAAAGTTAGGCTATTTTTTCAGAAATAGCGTTTTTTGAAAAAAAGATCTTTATCGTGTTTTTTTTTTTCTATCTTGTAGAGCATCAAAAAAGAATGATTTATGAATTTTTTGAGAATTTTCCTCAGTTTAGTTTACGAGTATGAAAGACCACATTGACCAAAATTCAAGTAAATGGACTTGTCATTGTTCAAAAATTTTTTAGAGAGATCTTTATCGTGTTTTTTTTTTTCTATCTCGTAGAGCATCAAAAAAGAAACATTCTCTAATTTTTTAGAAATTTTTTAAACTCTAGATCGAGAATTTGAGTTAGTGCAAACACCTCAAATTCATACAAATAGACTTGTCTTTGGTAGAAAAATTCTATAGGCTTTGACTTTGGATTTTTTTTTTTTTTTCTATATTTTGAAACGGGATAGAAACATCATTTGAATACTTTCACAATATGCTCTGACAATTTCTACACCAATAGAAACTACCTGAAGTCGTAAAATCAAAAACGGCCGCGTCCAGTTGCCCAAAGTTAGGCTATTTTTTCAGAAATAGCGTTTTTTGAAAAAAAGATCTTTATCGTGTTTTTTTTTTTCTATCTTGTAGAGCATCAAAAAAGAATGATTTATGAATTTTTTGAGAATTTTCCTCAGTTTAGTTTACGAGTATGAAAGACCACATTGACCAAAATTCAAGTAAATGGACTTGTCATTGTTCAAAAATTTTTTAGAGAGATCTTTATCGTGTTTTTTTTTTTCTATCTTGTAGAGCATCAAAAAAGAATGATTTATGAATTTTTTGAGAATTTTCCTCAGTTTAGTTTACGAGTATGAAAGACCACATTGACCAAAATTCAAGTAAATGGACTTGTCATTGTTCAAAAATTTTTTAGAGAGATCTTTATCGTGTTTTTTTTTTTCTATCTCGTAGAGCATCAAAAAAGAAACATTCTCTAATTTTTTAGAAATTTTTTAAACTCTAGATCGAGAATTTGAGTTAGTGCAAACACCTCAAATTCATACAAATAGACTTGTCTTTGGTAGAAAAATTCTATAGGCTTTGACTTTGGATTTTTTTTTTTTTTTCTATATTTTGAAACGGGATAGAAACATCATTTGAATACTTTCACAATATGCTCTGACAATTTCTACACCAATAGAAACTACCTGAAGTCGTAAAATCAAAAACGGCCGCGTCCAGTTGCCCAAAGTTAGGCTATTTTTTCAGAAATAGCGTTTTTTGAAAAAAAGATCTTTATCGTGTTTTTTTTTTTCTATCTTGTAGAGCATCAAAAAAGAATGATTTATGAATTTTTTGAGAATTTTCCTCAGTTTAGTTTACGAGTATGAAAGACCACATTGACCAAAATTCAAGTAAATGGACTTGTCATTGTTCAAAAATTTTTTAGAGAGATCTTTATCGTGTTTTTTTTTTTCTATCTTGTAGAGCATCAAAAAAGAATGATTTATGAATTTTTTGAGAATTTTCCTCAGTTTAGTTTACGAGTATGAAAGACCACATTGACCAAAATTCAAGTAAATGGACTTGTCATTGTTCAAAAATTTTTTAGAGAGATCTTTATCGTGTTTTTTTTTTTCTATCTTGTAGAGCATCAAAAAAGAATGATTTATGAATTTTTTGAGAATTTTCCTCAGTTTAGTTTACGAGTATGAAAGACCACATTGACCAAAATTCAAGTAAATGGACTTGTCATTGTTCAAAAATTTTTTAGAGAGATCTTTATCGTGTTTTTTTTTTTCTATCTCGTAGAGCATCAAAAAAGAAACATTCTCTAATTTTTTAGAAATTTTTTAAACTCTAGATCGAGAATTTGAGTTAGTGCAAACACCTCAAATTCATACAAATAGACTTGTCTTTGGTAGAAAAATTCTATAGGCTTTGACTTTGGATTTTTTTTTTTTTTTCTATATTTTGAAACGGGATAGAAACATCATTTGAATACTTTCACAATATGCTCTGACAATTTCTACACCAATAGAAACTACCTGAAGTCGTAAAATCAAAAACGGCCGCGTCCAGTTGCCCAAAGTTAGGCTATTTTTTCAGAAATAGCGTTTTTTGAAAAAAAGATCTTTATCGTGTTTTTTTTTTTCTATCTTGTAGAGCATCAAAAAAGAATGATTTATGAATTTTTTGAGAATTTTCCTCAGTTTAGTTTACGAGTATGAAAGACCACATTGACCAAAATTCAAGTAAATGGACTTGTCATTGTTCAAAAATTTTTTAGAGAGATCTTTATCGTGTTTTTTTTTTTCTATCTTGTAGAGCATCAAAAAAGAATGATTTATGAATTTTTTGAGAATTTTCCTCAGTTTAGTTTACGAGTATGAAAGACCACATTGACCAAAATTCAAGTAAATGGACTTGTCATTGTTCAAAAATTTTTTAGAGAGATCTTTATCGTGTTTTTTTTTTTCTATCTCGTAGAGCATCAAAAAAGAAACATTCTCTAATTTTTTAGAAATTTTTTAAACTCTAGATCGAGAATTTGAGTTAGTGCAAACACCTCAAATTCATACAAATAGACTTGTCTTTGGTAGAAAAATTCTATAGGCTTTGACTTTGGATTTTTTTTTTTTTTTCTATATTTTGAAACGGGATAGAAACATCATTTGAATACTTTCACAATATGCTCTGACAATTTCTACACCAATAGAAACTACCTGAAGTCGTAAAATCAAAAACGGCCGCGTCCAGTTGCCCAAAGTTAGGCTATTTTTTCAGAAATAGCGTTTTTTGAAAAAAAGATCTTTATCGTGTTTTTTTTTTTCTATCTTGTAGAGCATCAAAAAAGAATGATTTATGAATTTTTTGAGAATTTTCCTCAGTTTAGTTTACGAGTATGAAAGACCACATTGACCAAAATTCAAGTAAATGGACTTGTCATTGTTCAAAAATTTTTTAGAGAGATCTTTATCGTGTTTTTTTTTTTCTATCTCGTAGAGCATCAAAAAAGAAACATTCTCTAATTTTTTAGAAATTTTTTAAACTCTAGATCGAGAATTTGAGTTAGTGCAAACACCTCAAATTCATACAAATAGACTTGTCTTTGGTAGAAAAATTCTATAGGCTTTGACTTTGGATTTTTTTTTTTTTTTCTATATTTTGAAACGGGATAGAAACATCATTTGAATACTTTCACAATATGCTCTGACAATTTCTACACCAATAGAAACTACCTGAAGTCGTAAAATCAAAAACGGCCGCGTCCAGTTGCCCAAAGTTAGGCTATTTTTTCAGAAATAGCGTTTTTTGAAAAAAAGATCTTTATCGTGTTTTTTTTTTTCTATCTTGTAGAGCATCAAAAAAGAATGATTTATGAATTTTTTGAGAATTTTCCTCAGTTTAGTTTACGAGTATGAAAGACCACATTGACCAAAATTCAAGTAAATGGACTTGTCATTGTTCAAAAATTTTTTAGAGAGATCTTTATCGTGTTTTTTTTTTTCTATCTTGTAGAGCATCAAAAAAGAATGATTTATGAATTTTTTGAGAATTTTCCTCAGTTTAGTTTACGAGTATGAAAGACCACATTGACCAAAATTCAAGTAAATGGACTTGTCATTGTTCAAAAATTTTTTAGAGAGATCTTTATCGTGTTTTTTTTTTTCTATCTTGTAGAGCATCAAAAAAGAATGATTTATGAATTTTTTGAGAATTTTCCTCAGTTTAGTTTACGAGTATGAAAGACCACATTGACCAAAATTCAAGTAAATGGACTTGTCATTGTTCAAAAATTTTTTAGAGAGATCTTTATCGTGTTTTTTTTTTTCTATCTTGTAGAGCATCAAAAAAGAATGATTTATGAATTTTTTGAGAATTTTCCTCAGTTTAGTTTACGAGTATGAAAGACCACATTGACCAAAATTCAAGTAAATGGACTTGTCATTGTTCAAAAATTTTTTAGAGAGATCTTTATCGTGTTTTTTTTTTTCTATCTCGTAGAGCATCAAAAAAGAAACATTCTCTAATTTTTTAGAAATTTTTTAAACTCTAGATCGAGAATTTGAGTTAGTGCAAACACCTCAAATTCATACAAATAGACTTGTCTTTGGTAGAAAAATTCTATAGGCTTTGACTTTGGATTTTTTTTTTTTTTTCTATATTTTGAAACGGGATAGAAACATCATTTGAATACTTTCACAATATGCTCTGACAATTTCTACACCAATAGAAACTACCTGAAGTCGTAAAATCAAAAACGGCCGCGTCCAGTTGCCCAAAGTTAGGCTATTTTTTCAGAAATAGCGTTTTTTGAAAAAAAGATCTTTATCGTGTTTTTTTTTTTCTATCTTGTAGAGCATCAAAAAAGAATGATTTATGAATTTTTTGAGAATTTTCCTCAGTTTAGTTTACGAGTATGAAAGACCACATTGACCAAAATTCAAGTAAATGGACTTGTCATTGTTCAAAAATTTTTTAGAGAGATCTTTATCGTGTTTTTTTTTTTCTATCTTGTAGAGCATCAAAAAAGAATGATTTATGAATTTTTTGAGAATTTTCCTCAGTTTAGTTTACGAGTATGAAAGACCACATTGACCAAAATTCAAGTAAATGGACTTGTCATTGTTCAAAAATTTTTTAGAGAGATCTTTATCGTGTTTTTTTTTTTCTATCTCGTAGAGCATCAAAAAAGAAACATTCTCTAATTTTTTAGAAATTTTTTAAACTCTAGATCGAGAATTTGAGTTAGTGCAAACACCTCAAATTCATACAAATAGACTTGTCTTTGGTAGAAAAATTCTATAGGCTTTGACTTTGGATTTTTTTTTTTTTTTCTATATTTTGAAACGGGATAGAAACATCATTTGAATACTTTCACAATATGCTCTGACAATTTCTACACCAATAGAAACTACCTGAAGTCGTAAAATCAAAAACGGCCGCGTCCAGTTGCCCAAAGTTAGGCTATTTTTTCAGAAATAGCGTTTTTTGAAAAAAAGATCTTTATCGTGTTTTTTTTTTTCTATCTTGTAGAGCATCAAAAAAGAATGATTTATGAATTTTTTGAGAATTTTCCTCAGTTTAGTTTACGAGTATGAAAGACCACATTGACCAAAATTCAAGTAAATGGACTTGTCATTGTTCAAAAATTTTTTAGAGAGATCTTTATCGTGTTTTTTTTTTTCTATCTCGTAGAGCATCAAAAAAGAAACATTCTCTAATTTTTTAGAAATTTTTTAAACTCTAGATCGAGAATTTGAGTTAGTGCAAACACCTCAAATTCATACAAATAGACTTGTCTTTGGTAGAAAAATTCTATAGGCTTTGACTTTGGATTTTTTTTTTTTTTTCTATATTTTGAAACGGGATAGAAACATCATTTGAATACTTTCACAATATGCTCTGACAATTTCTACACCAATAGAAACTACCTGAAGTCGTAAAATCAAAAACGGCCGCGTCCAGTTGCCCAAAGTTAGGCTATTTTTTCAGAAATAGCGTTTTTTGAAAAAAAGATCTTTATCGTGTTTTTTTTTTTCTATCTTGTAGAGCATCAAAAAAGAATGATTTATGAATTTTTTGAGAATTTTCCTCAGTTTAGTTTACGAGTATGAAAGACCACATTGACCAAAATTCAAGTAAATGGACTTGTCATTGTTCAAAAATTTTTTAGAGAGATCTTTATCGTGTTTTTTTTTTTCTATCTTGTAGAGCATCAAAAAAGAATGATTTATGAATTTTTTGAGAATTTTCCTCAGTTTAGTTTACGAGTATGAAAGACCACATTGACCAAAATTCAAGTAAATGGACTTGTCATTGTTCAAAAATTTTTTAGAGAGATCTTTATCGTGTTTTTTTTTTTCTATCTCGTAGAGCATCAAAAAAGAAACATTCTCTAATTTTTTAGAAATTTTTTAAACTCTAGATCGAGAATTTGAGTTAGTGCAAACACCTCAAATTCATACAAATAGACTTGTCTTTGGTAGAAAAATTCTATAGGCTTTGACTTTGGATTTTTTTTTTTTTTTCTATATTTTGAAACGGGATAGAAACATCATTTGAATACTTTCACAATATGCTCTGACAATTTCTACACCAATAGAAACTACCTGAAGTCGTAAAATCAAAAACGGCCGCGTCCAGTTGCCCAAAGTTAGGCTATTTTTTCAGAAATAGCGTTTTTTGAAAAAAAGATCTTTATCGTGTTTTTTTTTTTCTATCTTGTAGAGCATCAAAAAAGAATGATTTATGAATTTTTTGAGAATTTTCCTCAGTTTAGTTTACGAGTATGAAAGACCACATTGACCAAAATTCAAGTAAATGGACTTGTCATTGTTCAAAAATTTTTTAGAGAGATCTTTATCGTGTTTTTTTTTTTCTATCTTGTAGAGCATCAAAAAAGAATGATTTATGAATTTTTTGAGAATTTTCCTCAGTTTAGTTTACGAGTATGAAAGACCACATTGACCAAAATTCAAGTAAATGGACTTGTCATTGTTCAAAAATTTTTTAGAGAGATCTTTATCGTGTTTTTTTTTTTCTATCTTGTAGAGCATCAAAAAAGAATGATTTATGAATTTTTTGAGAATTTTCCTCAGTTTAGTTTACGAGTATGAAAGACCACATTGACCAAAATTCAAGTAAATGGACTTGTCATTGTTCAAAAATTTTTTAGAGAGATCTTTATCGTGTTTTTTTTTTTCTATCTTGTAGAGCATCAAAAAAGAATGATTTATGAATTTTTTGAGAATTTTCCTCAGTTTAGTTTACGAGTATGAAAGACCACATTGACCAAAATTCAAGTAAATGGACTTGTCATTGTTCAAAAATTTTTTAGAGAGATCTTTATCGTGTTTTTTTTTTTCTATCTTGTAGAGCATCAAAAAAGAATGATTTATGAATTTTTTGAGAATTTTCCTCAGTTTAGTTTACGAGTATGAAAGACCACATTGACCAAAATTCAAGTAAATGGACTTGTCATTGTTCAAAAATTTTTTAGAGAGATCTTTATCGTGTTTTTTTTTTTCTATCTCGTAGAGCATCAAAAAAGAAACATTCTCTAATTTTTTAGAAATTTTTTAAACTCTAGATCGAGAATTTGAGTTAGTGCAAACACCTCAAATTCATACAAATAGACTTGTCTTTGGTAGAAAAATTCTATAGGCTTTGACTTTGGATTTTTTTTTTTTTTTCTATATTTTGAAACGGGATAGAAACATCATTTGAATACTTTCACAATATGCTCTGACAATTTCTACACCAATAGAAACTACCTGAAGTCGTAAAATCAAAAACGGCCGCGTCCAGTTGCCCAAAGTTAGGCTATTTTTTCAGAAATAGCGTTTTTTGAAAAAAAGATCTTTATCGTGTTTTTTTTTTTCTATCTTGTAGAGCATCAAAAAAGAATGATTTATGAATTTTTTGAGAATTTTCCTCAGTTTAGTTTACGAGTATGAAAGACCACATTGACCAAAATTCAAGTAAATGGACTTGTCATTGTTCAAAAATTTTTTAGAGAGATCTTTATCGTGTTTTTTTTTTTCTATCTTGTAGAGCATCAAAAAAGAATGATTTATGAATTTTTTGAGAATTTTCCTCAGTTTAGTTTACGAGTATGAAAGACCACATTGACCAAAATTCAAGTAAAT
This sequence comes from Lysiphlebus fabarum, assembly GCA_011426435.1. Classification (NCBI taxonomy): domain Eukaryota; kingdom Metazoa; phylum Arthropoda; class Insecta; order Hymenoptera; family Braconidae; genus Lysiphlebus; species Lysiphlebus fabarum. The sequence continues at coordinate 224,609 of WSYQ01000341.1, read as the reverse complement.
GGACTTGTCATTGTTCAAAAATTTTTTAGAGAGATCTTTATCGTGTTTTTTTTTTTCTATCTTGTAGAGCATCAAAAAAGAATGATTTATGAATTTTTTGAGAATTTTCCTCAGTTTAGTTTACGAGTATGAAAGACCACATTGACCAAAATTCAAGTAAATGGACTTGTCATTGTTCAAAAATTTTTTAGAGAGATCTTTATCGTGTTTTTTTTTTTCTATCTCGTAGAGCATCAAAAAAGAAACATTCTCTAATTTTTTAGAAATTTTTTAAACTCTAGATCGAGAATTTGAGTTAGTGCAAACACCTCAAATTCATACAAATAGACTTGTCTTTGGTAGAAAAATTCTATAGGCTTTGACTTTGGATTTTTTTTTTTTTTTCTATATTTTGAAACGGGATAGAAACATCATTTGAATACTTTCACAATATGCTCTGACAATTTCTACACCAATAGAAACTACCTGAAGTCGTAAAATCAAAAACGGCCGCGTCCAGTTGCCCAAAGTTAGGCTATTTTTTCAGAAATAGCGTTTTTTGAAAAAAAGATCTTTATCGTGTTTTTTTTTTTCTATCTTGTAGAGCATCAAAAAAGAATGATTTATGAATTTTTTGAGAATTTTCCTCAGTTTAGTTTACGAGTATGAAAGACCACATTGACCAAAATTCAAGTAAATGGACTTGTCATTGTTCAAAAATTTTTTAGAGAGATCTTTATCGTGTTTTTTTTTTTCTATCTCGTAGAGCATCAAAAAAGAAACATTCTCTAATTTTTTAGAAATTTTTTAAACTCTAGATCGAGAATTTGAGTTAGTGCAAACACCTCAAATTCATACAAATAGACTTGTCTTTGGTAGAAAAATTCTATAGGCTTTGACTTTGGATTTTTTTTTTTTTTTCTATATTTTGAAACGGGATAGAAACATCATTTGAATACTTTCACAATATGCTCTGACAATTTCTACACCAATAGAAACTACCTGAAGTCGTAAAATCAAAAACGGCCGCGTCCAGTTGCCCAAAGTTAGGCTATTTTTTCAGAAATAGCGTTTTTTGAAAAAAAGATCTTTATCGTGTTTTTTTTTTTCTATCTTGTAGAGCATCAAAAAAGAATGATTTATGAATTTTTTGAGAATTTTCCTCAGTTTAGTTTACGAGTATGAAAGACCACATTGACCAAAATTCAAGTAAATGGACTTGTCATTGTTCAAAAATTTTTTAGAGGAATCTTTATCGTGTTTTTTTTTTTCTATCTTGTAGAGCATCAAAAAAGAATGATTTATGAATTTTTTGAGAATTTTCCTCAGTTTAGTTTACGAGTATGAAAGACCACATTGACCAAAATTCAAGTAAATGGACTTGTCATTGTTCAAAAATTTTTTAGAGAGATCTTTATCGTGTTTTTTTTTTTCTATCTTGTAGAGCATCAAAAAAGAATGATTTATGAATTTTTTGAGAATTTTCCTCAGTTTAGTTTACGAGTATGAAAGACCACATTGACCAAAATTCAAGTAAATGGACTTGTCATTGTTCAAAAATTTTTTAGAGAGATCTTTATCGTGTTTTTTTTTTTCTATCTTGTAGAACATCAAAAAAGAAACATTCTCTTATTTTTTAGAAATTTTCCGAACTCTAGATCAAGAGTTTGAGTTAGTGCAAACGCCGTTTATGAGTTTTAAATATCAAGAAAATTATATTTCAATATCAAATATAATTCTAAAAAAATTTTTCTTCGATATTTTTTTCATTTATCTTGTAGAGCATAAAAAAATAAACATTCTGTGATTTTTTAGAATTTTTTCGAACTCTAGATCAGGTTTGTCTCAACAAGAATACGTTTTTATCCCGCAAACGGTGTTTTTTATAAATTACCATATATTACCGTCATTTAAGACCGCTTGCGGGTTTACACCGCCTGCGGTTCTGTGCCTATAGACACTTCCATATTTTAAATCATGGGTAAATTATTTATATATAAGTTAGAGGGTGTAGGCTCATTTTAAGGATGCGCATGCTCATCTAGGAAAATTATTTATCGCAGTCGCAGTACCTGGAAATTTTTTTTAACCAAACGTTAACATCGTGTTGTTTGCGTATAATAAATTCTCTGGATTATTTATATTTTTATTAATAATTAACAATAATAATAATAATAATAATTTATCAAAAGTGTTTTAAAATTTATTAATTAAATTTGATAATAAAATTTGGAATATTTTAAACAATAATAATGTGCAATTAATTGGAATTATAAAAAAAAAAAAAAATATTAAAATTATAATTAATAGTATTTTATTTTATTATTTAAAATTATTTATTTATAAAATTATTAATAAATTAATTTTCAAAGAAATATTATAAATTTTTTATTTTTTATTTTTTAAACAAGAAATATTTTTCTAGTGTTTAAATATGACTCCATTGATTATTCTGAGAATAAACTTGACCGGACATACGTGCTTACAGTTTCGTCTTTCATCACCGGGATAAATTAATGTAATTTTTTTTTTTTTAATTTTTTTTTAATTTATATTTATTTAACAAAAGAGTATACAGATACTTGTTTATATGAAAATTAAATTTTTTTTTTTTCTTTTTTTTTATATTCAAAAATTATATATATTTTTGTTGTACAATTCAATTACTTGATCATTTATATATTTAAATGAATAAAAATTAATAATTTATTAAATATGTGTAAATATAAATACAGATATTTAAAATTCTGGTTTTTCAAGAATATCTTGAACCAAGTATAAAGTGAGTGCGCGTTGTGGTGTGTCAGCTAATCGATCGTCTCTTCAGTATACAATAAACGGGATATTATTATTATTAAAATTATATTATTTTTACAATATTGTATTTTTTTTTTATTTTTTTTATTTAAACTTTATTTTTCACTTCACTCAGAGGTGAAGTTACTCAAAGAAGATGAGCCACTTTGACTGGAAGCTGTTGCGTCGAAAGAAGGTTTTTTTTTTTTAATTTAAATATTATTTATTAATAATAAATATATAATATTATTAATAAAATATATAATTTAATTTATATATATATATAAATAAATGAAGATTAAAATAACAGTTATATATATATATTTTTTAGAAAAATAAAAATAAAAAATTATAAATTTAAAAATATATATTTTATATACAATTTTATATAATTAAAAATAACATATAAAATTTCAATTTTTACAAAAAAAAAAAAAACAATTTTGTAATTTATAAATTTAGGTCATAATTGACATTTGATATGTACTAGATTTTGGAAAATAGAAAAAAACAAGCTTTCCAACCATGTACCTTACAAACATCTCCAATTATCTTTGCTAGTTTCTTCAACAAACATCTTCAAAAAAAAAAATAAATAAAAAAACACAAATAACATACTAGTCACGTTTTAAATTTGAATGAAAGCAGTATTAAAAGGGTTGCAAATAAAAAATTAAAAATACAACAACAACAAGAAAATTTATTGAAATAAAAAATTTAAAAAAAGTGTTAAATTTGTGTTATATTCCATATATATTTATACTAGGAAGAGTGGCAAACAACTTTCCCTCTTTGGCCTAAGTAAAATCTAGTGTGTATTATATATATTTGTTAGATAGTCAAATGCCGCTGTTATAAGTCACTTTTTTTTTTAATTTTATAAAGTAGATGAAATAAAAAATAATAATAATAATAATAATATAACACTTTACAATATACATATAGACACTTTGTACTCCTCCCCATTTATGTCTAATTTCTTATCGTGAACATGGTAGATTTAAACATGACTTTATATATATATTTATATAAAAAAAAAAAAATTATTTTTATTATTTTTTTTATTATAATCATATACACTATCCCACGCCTTCATTGACTTTGTCATTTAAATATAATTTTTTTTTTTTTTTTTTAAATAACAGTATTTAATTTAAATGAAAAAATATTTTTTATTAAAATTTATTAATTTAATTATGAAAATTTTAATTTTCCAATATAATTTTTTATATCGAAAAAAAAATATATATATATATATATTGAAAAATTTAAATATCTGGATCAATTTGCATGACTTGTTTTTGGATGTTGTTTAACAAGTATGATACAAGAATATTAATATTTAGATACTAACGGTAATTTTATATAGCATAATACACTATAACTTAACCGTAAATATTTATTTATTAATATTTTTTTATTTTTTTTTTTTTAACAATTATTATTAACGATGTTAATATATATTTATTATTTTTACATAATATTATATTTTTATTTTATATAAATATAAATAAATAATTATTGATATAATATGTAATTTGTTATTTAATAATTTATTTATTTTTACTAATAACAAGTTTTTATTTTTCAGGTAATTCCAGTTGATAAAAGATTTTTAAATTATGAAAAAGATGAAACATGGAGTTTAGCAACTGATAAACCATTTAAAAATAATAATAATATTAATAATTGTCATCATGATGATAATAATAATAATGATGATGATGATCATGTTGATGATGATGATGATGATAAAAAAAATAATGAGGAGGAGTTTGTTGATGCATTAAATATTTGTCGTGGACAAGAAATACGTCAAAGTCGTACAAAAAAAGTTAAAAATTATTTACGTAAATGTAAAGGTGCATTAAAATCATCAGGTACATCAACATCACATGATGATACAAAAAATAAAAAATTAAATAAAAAACTTTCATCATCAGAATCAACATCATCTTGGTATATTGATGATGATGATAAAAAAATTAATATTATTGATAATAAAAATAATAATAATAAATTAATAATACGTACAACATCATTAACAAGAAATAATAATGATGAAAAAAATATAATTAAATCATCTAAAAAATTTGGATCTGAAAGTATTCTTGATAAATATGATAATAATGATAAAAAAAATAATATAAAATTAACAAATTCAATTGATTTAAATTTAAATTTAAATAATATTAATTATAATCCAATAAAAAATCATAAAAATTATGATAATAATGATATTAAAAATCATAAAATAATACCAGTTTATCAACATCAATTAAATGTAAGTTTATTTTTTAATTTTATAAAATTAAACTGTTTCAATAATTCGTCTCATCAAAGTAATTATATATCCAAATAAAATTAAAAAAAAAAAAAAAACTTTCTCATATATATTTGTCTCAACGGGGTGCCCATCATCAAGCCTTCAACATAATTTCTTATCTACTTCTTTATTAATCCCTTTCATATTTACCGATGCATAAAAATATTTTTTTAAAAATTGAAAAAAAAAAATTAAAATTAAAATATATAGGTATATATATATTGATTTATTAATATTTTTTTATTTTTAAATTACATTTTATCAACCCTCTTTATTAATATTTTTTTTTTTTTATCATCCCCATGTGTATATATATATTTTATATAAAAATTAACAATAGCAATTTTTTTGTTTTGTTAATTCTGTGATTCTTTGTGATAAAAAAATATATAAATCATGTAGAATTAGTAACATGACTTGAAAAAGCATCAGTTATTCATGATTGTAATATATCAAAATATACTAAATGAAAGTGGTTGTTAAAGATAATAAATAAATCATATTTTTAACCACAAATTTACAAGTAAATATCACTGATGTTTTTGATACAAAAAAAAAAAAAAAGAGTAAAGTATTTGATGGGGTAGTTATTTAAAAGGGGGAAACATTACAAAAGGGAGTTTAAGTATCCAATGAATAAAATAATGTACCAAATGAAAAAAAAAAAAAAAAAAAAAAAAAAAAAAAACGAAATTGGATGTATATATATAGACAACTGATATTGTTGTATTCATTTTTGATGAAATTATTATTTAAACGTAAATTTTCTGTGTGATTATTCGACAACTACAGTCTGTCCACGTTTTTATAATAATTATTTTATTTTATTTTTCCTTATATGAATTTTTATGTTGGGTTATCTGTTGTCTCTCAAATTGATCCTTTTCTTTGTAAACATAAATAATTTTTTTTCCAACCATTTGGTATGTATGTACAGAGAGAAATAAAAAAAGTGTATATTATACTTATTATCTTTTTAACAAACTGCTTTTATGTTGCGGTGTTAAACTCTTTAAATATTTATTCAAGCCCCCATATGACAGTATGGTGCCTGATGTGTGTTGGCTATATATAATATTTTATGGCTTGTTGAATATACACCCTACACGTGTCCAGTTTTTTTTTTTTTTTTTTTTTTTTTTTTTGTTACTTGGAATGATTACTTATTATTCCCACGATGTCCTCAGGATATTTGAAACAATGCGATATAATTTATTGACAAAATAAAATTAATATTTTACTGATAAAGGATTGATAATTAAATAGATGATATTATTATATTTATTAATTATTTACGTATTGAAATAGAAAAAAAAAAAAAAAAATCATTGTCGCTGTGGACAGGATTCGAACCTGCGCGGGTAGAACCCAATGGATTTCAAGTCCATCTCCTTAACCACTCGGACACCGCAGCTTTTGACGAAATTAATTAGCTATTTTTTCAACTGTATCTCCAAAAAAATATAATGTTATTATTTTAATTAAATATTTATTTATTTAATTAAAAATTGAAAAATTTTAAATATTTCGAATTTTGATTTTAATAAAATAAATATTTTATTAATATTAAACAAATTAATTTCAAGTACATTAATGATGATGTTAATAATTAAAAAAATTAGTTGAAAAATAAAAATAAAAATAATAATAATACAAATTTAAGTATAAATTGAATTTTTATATTTATATTTATAATGAGTATGTAGAAAGTGTGTTTGTTAAGATATTTATTTATCTATAAGAGAAAAATAAAAAAAAAATTACAAAAAAAAAAGTTGAGAATTTATGATTGCATTTATGTTGAAGTATATAGTCATCATGTGGTCTAATTAGTTCATAAGATATTAACCATGAAAATGTTTATTAAAATTTATATATTTTGTTATAAAAATTTCAATCATAAATCATTAATTTCACAGTATATGTATATAATAGTCATAAAAGCGGAAATAACGTTTGAAGATTTTTAATTTTTAAAACATTAAATTTCCGGTTAATACTATTTTCATCAAAGACAATTGTTTTTTTTTTTTTTATATCAAAAAATAAATATTTAAAACAAAAAACTTGATTCATAATTTAAAAAAAAAAAAACATAAATATTTGCATATAAAAAATATATATTTTTTTAAATTATAAAAATTTCCTGTTTATATATATAAAAAATAATAATAAACTTGATATAATTCATGCGTTGAAAGGACATCCTATCCAAGTAGATAGATATATCCTCGATAAAAACGATTAAAAATAATAAAAAAAAAAAAAAAAAATATATACTTATATATAAATCTCAAGTTTTTAAATTGTCAAGAACCCACAGACCCGCAGGCATACTTGATACTTCCTGGGCCCTTAGATATAATATCTATTTAAAAATAATTAAAAAAAAAAAAATTAAATTAAAAAATTGTATATACTTATATCTAATAAATTTATTTTAATATATTTTTCAGGTTCGTAGTGATGTTGCATCACTTGTACGTAATTTATTGGGTCCAATTTATGGTGAAAATGTTTTGGATCCATTGACAAAACAAGCACGTGATATACTTGTTTGTGCATATCATGGAAATATTGATGTATTTGTTGAATCATATTTATCACCAGCAGCAAATTTACTTGGTGATATCAAAAAATATGTCATTGAAAAGGTAAATTAATTTATATTTATTTTAATTATTTTCATATAAATTTTTTTAATTAATAATTATTATTATCATTTAATTTTTATATCACCGGAAATATGTGTTATAACTGCACTTGTTTTATGCATTTATTTAAAATTTTTTTTCATTTTTTTTTATCAATCAATATACTTTCTTTATACATATATTTTTTTTTCCATCACATCCCCATCATCATCATCATCAATAACATAAATATTATAAATAAAAAAAAAAACATAATAAAAATAAATTGATAATAACATAATCAAAAAAATAAAAAAATAATGATAAAGAAGTTTTAAAAAATGACCCTGAGTGTATATGATTGAGTGAAAGTTATTTTTTTTACAATTGATACCGATTATCGAATCGACAAAATGCATACATATATATATTTTATTGCATTTTATCAGACTTTATTCGATGACGAAAGAAATTGAGTACGTGACGAGTTAAATGAAAAAAATAAATAAATAAATGAAAATTGGATAAACAAGAGTGAAAAGAAAGGGAAAAAAATAACAAACTTTTATTTTTTAATTTTTTTTTTTTTACTATTTATTATTACTTTTTTATTATATTTTTTTTTAAAAAAAAACATTAGGGATATAAAGTTTTTTTGGTCAGACACGTTTGAAGATAAGAACAAGTACATTACATGCATATGTTTTTTTTTTTTTTTTACTCTATTCCCTTTTTTTTTTTTACGTAAGTATAAATTTTTTTTTTTTAATTTTAACCATCGTACAGACTTTTAATTGCACACGGATGATTTACCTATGGAATGCCCCATAAAACAGTATTAAAGATAAGAGTGTTTGGGCGGGGCATCGAGGATGGCACGAGGTTGTTTTAAAACTCTATTTTTTTTTTTTTTTTTTTATTATTTATAATGTTTAAAAAAGTTGAAAAAAAAATAATGAATATTAAGTTTATATGTATATATGAATGACGATTTTTTTTGTTATTTTTTAAACTATTTTTTTTCATTTTTTTTTTTTTTGTAATTAAAAAAAGTTGAAGCAAGTTTAAGCAAAGCTAATTTAATTATTATTATCAATATTTTGTTTATAATAAAAAAAAAAAAAAAAAAGAAGATTAAATAAGATTAAATAAAAATCAAACACCGGAAATGTCATGTTTACCAAAATATTAGATGATAACAAAATTTAGATAAAAAAAAAGAAAAGAGATTAGCTTCCTGGTAAAATTAATATAAAAAAAAATATATAAATAAAAGTCGTATCAACGAGAAAAAAAAAAAAACATTATTATCATATTATAAACTAAATTTTTTATATAAAAAATAATAAATTTATACAGTTAAAAATATAAATATCTTGATAAAAACAGCAACCTTTTGTTGCTCCATTGTGTTATATAATTGAGTAAATTCACATACAATAAAACCAAGGACAAAACATTGAATATCAAAATAAAATTAAATAAATACTTGGGTGTGTTTTATGATTAAATAGGCTATAACCACAAATGTCCTCAATCTAATATTTTTTTTACATCAATAATATCACAGTAAAAATAGTCATTTTTTTTATAAATTAAATTATAATTAATTTATATTTTATTAATTATTTATTTCATTTTTTTTTTATATATTTAAAAATTATAAATTATTATATAGTTGGTATGATTTAACACCAACTATTACAAAATAATATAAAAATAATAGCTCAATATATATTTTATTACCATTTAATTATTTTAAAAACAATCAAATTTTTTATCATATAAAAAAAAAATAATTTATTACTATTACAATGTAACAATAAAAAAAAAAAAAAAAAGACAAATAACAGAATAAAATATATTTTATTACAACAATTAAAAAGTATTATTTAATAATAAATAAAATGAATAAAATATATTTTTTTTTCTTTTATACATTTATAAATATTTAAAATTAAAAAAAAAAAAATTTAATTAAATCAATTTTTTTTTTTTTTTTTCTATATAAACATTAATAATTCAAATGCACACACATACCTGTTTGTCAAAAGCTCTATTATTATCATTTTTTTTTTTTTTTTTTTTTTCTTTTAAATAAAAAATAAATAAATAAAAGTTCGTTGGCCATCTAAGTAAAGTACTCACATCTTGAATCATCTAGTATTAACTATATAAAACTTGTGTGTCTCATACAAGTATTAACAGTAATATTTTTCTCTGGCATCTTAGCATTCTCTTCTCGAAAATATATATATATCTATATGCATTTAAAATATCAAAATATATATATTTACCGGTTTTATATGTGTAACTAGTATTAAGTTGTGGTAGTTTTTGTTCAAGTACGGAAGAAGGCGCGACATATACATTTATTACTTCCAGCCTTTGTTGTTACTTGTTGTACTCTTGTCTTTTTCATTTGGCAATATATTTTTTTAAATAAAAAAAAAAAAATATTTAAACAAAAAAATAAAATCATGGGGATAGTTTTTAGTGGGTGGGGAGGGTGGTGGTAGCATAGAAATAAAAAGTGGGAGAAAAAAATATAATGCTTGAGTTTGAAAGCAACAAAAACAGTCTCTTCTCTCAGTTACACTCTTATGGTAGTAATATAAATGAAAAAAAAATTTATATATATATATATAATCAGTGGGGGAAATATATATAATATTATCATAGTAAAGAGGGGGTATATATTATATTATATACATTTTATATATATACCAACGAACGGGTTTGGCATTAGTTGAGACTTGAATGTTTCTACGTCGAAACATATACCATTGCCATTTTGTGCATCGTCGTGAATGTCTCTTTAAAAAATATTTAAAAAAATTTTTTTTTTTTTTTTAAATTATAAATATATAAAAATTTTAATAATATTATTATATTTTTATATCAATTTTTTTTTTTTTTTTTTGATTGATAATAATAAATTATAGTTTAATATTTTTTTATTTCATAATTTTTTTGTGATTAATTTTTTTTAATTTTATTAAAAATATTTAGTGAGTGTTTTTTTAAATATATATATATTTAATGTGACAGTGGTTTTTTTTTTTTAATTTAAATTAATTTTTTTAAGTGAATTCTTAAAAAAATAAATTTTATGTTTTTAATTTTTTTATTTTTGTGGTTAGTATATACAGTTTTAGTGTTATTGTGTTAATGATAATAATAATAATTTTAATTAGTGATATTATTGTGGTTTATTTAGTATGAGACAATAATAAAAAAAATTTTTTATTTGTGGGGTGAACGAATCGTTGTCGTAGGTCAGTTACACCGCGGATCCTTCGTGAATGGTCGTGTTAGCAACACACATGGAACCCCACGGTGAGCCTGACCTTCGATCGTCAATGATATTTTTATATTTTTATAAATAATTTATATTTATATTTATTTGTTTTTATTTTTTTTTTTAAAGTATTAATTTAAAAGTCAAAATTAAAAAACATTAAATAATTTATGTAACAATTGTAATTTAATTATTTTATATTTTTCTATTTGAAATATATAATTTTTTTTTTTTTACATTTCGAAATTTAAATTTGTTTTTATATAAAAAAATTTAATTTAATTTTTTAATATGCAATTTAATTATTTTATATATTTTTCTTTTTATTTCGAAATTTTATCATTTTTATTTCGAATCGAAATTTATGATTTTTTAAATTTTTAATTTTTTAAATTAAATTAAAATTATTTCATTACTATTTTTGGACATATTCAAGTATAAATTATTTGTTAGAGTGCAATATATGTTTATTTAATTTGCGTAAAAGGTGCATTTAAATAAAACTGGATAAAGGGGGATTCAGTTGAGTGTAAGACCACCCACTCATATACAAATACATATTACATTTATTACAAGTTTTAAGCGTGTGAACTAAACACTACCCGGTTAATATATATTTTTTTTTTTTTCATTTAAATTTTTTTTATATTGAATTATCTGTAGCTCAAATTCCATCTACATATAATTTTAAAATTGTTTATTTATTTATTTTTTTAAAAAAATAAATTTAAAGTTAAAACATGAAAAATTGACAATCAATAAATTTTCAATAACGATTATTTTATTTATACTTTATATATGTATATAAAAAATAAATAAATAAATAAAATAAATATAAATTTCATTGAAAAAAAAAAAAAATAAAATAACCGTTGGAATAATTTTATTTGAAATTTATATTTTTTCTATTCAAAATTTATGTTTATATATAATTTCATTATTTATATGAAATAAAAAAATATATAAATTTATATATAGATTGTTTTATTATAATACACATGATATTGATGAGTTATTTTTTTTTAACTTGAATAATAATTATAAAATAAAAAATTAAAAAATACAGTTATAACATCATAAGTCAATTTACGTATAATTTTTTTTTTTTTTTTTTTTTGATGTATATTTCATAATTAAATATTATTATAAGTCATTTTTCACGGCTTGTTATAATTTAAAAAAGAAATTTATTTTTTAAATATTTATTTGACTGATGGTTTATTTATTTATTTATTTTTTTGCGTTATTCGTAATATTGGTTGGTTGCATTTTACGCGATGGTAATTACAGCGTCGAACAAGCCGACTTCATGTGAATATAAAAAAAAAATATATATAAATAAATAATTTGTGTGTATGTATTTATATGTAGATGAAAGATGTCTGATGTGAAATGAGAAGCAACTGAAGAAGAGCTCGTGCGAAAGTTTTATTTTATAATATATATGAATGTACCTTAAGGGGTGTGTATAGGGGGGAAAATAAATTTAAAAAAAGTTTATACCTTTACGAGCTTATATTCACATTCGTCTTTCGATGATGATGATGATGATGATGATGATAATAATGATGATGATGATGATGATGATGATGCGAATTTGCTAGAGGCATTCATTCTTCAAAGACCTCTTGAGATTTTACGGCACATACTGTTAAAGAGTGACTCCTCTTTTCGATCAAAGAGCGGTACCATTTTTGGTTTACATTTATAAAATACAAACCATAATTCAACTTATCGATTTTTAAAACATTTAAATAAATATAAATATTTTAAATTATTATATTTATTATTGAATATATTATAGGTATATATAATATATTCAACAATAAAATTAAGAAATAAAAAAAAGACTTTTATTTATTTATTTTATTTTTTTCAATTTTAAATTATAGTAATAATAATATTTATAATAAATAATTTAATTATTTATTTTTATTTTTTTTTTTATTATTTTAAAAAAAATTATATAGATTATGATATTTAATTTTAATATACGTATTTTGGGTTGCAACGTGCTTTATTTTTAAGTCTAAAAAAAATTAGAATTTAAATTTTTTGAACAAGTAATTTTGATAAAAATATGGTTTTGAAAATTTGAGATAATTTGGTTTGACTGAATCGACTGTTTGAATCGATTCATGGTAAATTATATTTTTATCAAAAATTACTTGTTTGAAAAATTTAAAATTTTTACAAGATTTAGATATTAACTTTCCCAAAAAGTCTTGAATCAAAGTTTTTTAAAATTCAAATTTTTTTTTTAGAATTTTAGATAGAGCATCCCCTTAATAAACAATTTAATTTAAAAAAAAAAAATATAAATTTATTTTCTACAAAGTATATAAATGTTTATTTAATTATTTATTAAATTTTTCAAGTTTAATGTTATTATTTTCACATTTATTATTAATTAACATAAGTGAAATCAGAGCAAAGAAATAATATAATTATTTTATAAATATATATGCAATTAAATAAGTGTTGATTGCAATATTATATATATTTTTTTAATTTTAAAATAATTATATTTTAATAATTTATATATTAAATTTGACACATAAATTGATACAATTTAAATATAACTAAACAAAAATATTAAAAAATAAAAAATTTTCTTATTAAAAATAACGGATAAATAGACACAAAATTCTATGAATATTTGGTTCTTATCTCATAAAATGATAATGACAGGATGCATAAAATTATATGCGGATTTATAACACGTGCAAAACTGCATCATAAATGCATATATATTTATATATATATATAAATCGCGTGTCCAGTGCATTCCGGGGCACTGCCCACACTCTCCTTGGTATGCCTTCTTATATTTTTTATTTATTATATTATTATTATTTATATATATTTTTGCACAGGTAAACATATATATATACCAAAAAAAAAAAAAAAAAAATATATATTCAAATGTGTTTATATAGGCGAGTCAATGACGCGAATCTCGTAATCGAACTGCATGACGTCCCGTGTGGGTGTCTTATTCCATTTCAATTTTTATAATAATATTATTATTATATTTTTAATAAAATATTTTCATGCGTATTTAACTGCCAATTTTAATTCCAATGGTTGACATTTTTTTTTTTTTAAATTTTTTTTCTGCTTTTGCATACATTGGAATGCTGAAATTTTCCCACCCATTTCACTCTCTCATATTACATCAGATATATTTATTTATTTTTCATAAATAGTAATAATAAATTGAATATATATTTTACCGTTATTATTTGCAAATAAAAATATATATTTTAATTTATTATTGTAAATTCTAAATGATGGTAATCGTGATTAATTGTATATTATATATATATTTGTTGTATATTTAACTGTCAATGTTTAAAAATATGAAAGATTTTTTTTTTTTTTAATTTTAAATTTTTCATTTATTGATCAATTTTGATTGTTGTTTTTTTATTTATTTTTTTTATTTTTATTTATGAATGAATGAATAAGTTAGTTATGTAAAAATAATTTTAGAATTAATCAATTGATGATGATGATTTTTTTTTTTTTAAATGAATTGAAGATTAAATTAGTTGAATAATTTTTTTTTTTATAATTTTAATAATTAACAATGCTTGTCAAATTATTTTTAATAAATATTACGTGAGTATAAATAATTATAAACAGTTAAAAAAAAATTCAAGCATGGATTTTATACTGTTAATGAGATAATAAAATAATTATAAATATTTTTTTAATGATCAAAGTTATTAAATTTGTGTTTTAAGTAGTTATACTAAATAAATAGTCAGACAAATATAGTAGTAATATGTTTGTAATTAATTTATTCATTCATTCAAAAAAAAAAAACAAAAAATTAAATAAAATTACTTAAATTTATAATAATTTAAATTTTGTAATATTAAGAAATATAAAATTAACAAAAAAATTACAAAATAATAATTGTTTAAATAAAAAAAAATAATAACAAATTATTTTGTAATAAATTTCAATGAAAAACTTTTATAAATTTATTTTTTAAAAAAACAATCAACAATTTATATTTGATTAATAATTATTAGTTTATAATATTTTTGGTTACAATTGAAATTTTTTTTTTTTTTTATAATTTTTGTCATTTAAAAAAAAAAAAAAAACATATGGGGAGGGCTTTTTCAATTCACCAAGTTGAGAACCTTCTATCTTCAGAAAATTTCATAGTTAATAATTTCTTTATATATAAGGTCCCAAAAGCTCATTTTAATTTTTTTAGATTTTTCGCAGCGCCACCCGCCCCTCCCCCTCGATTTTAGTAATTCGTCTCAAGAGGTAAGTACCATTTTGCCCGTTTTTATTTTGATGAAAAATTTTATACAGATTCTATGATGAAATTGATGAACATTTTTCATAAAATTGGAGTGGGCATTATACGCGAAGTATTTTTTTTTTTTTATTTAAGATTTTGCAAAATTTTGAATTTTTGAATTTTTTAAAATTTAAATATATTTTTTAGACTCAAAAAAAAAAAATAAAAATAAAATTTGTCTATCAAAAAAACGATATATCGATTATTTTCCAAAGAAAATCAATTTTTTAACTTTTTGACACGAAAATAATTATTAGTAAAGTTTAGACTATTTATTTTGAAAACTTAAAAAATCGATTTTTTTCAAAAAATAATCGATATATCGTTTTTTTGATAGACAAATTTTATTTTTATTTTTTTTTTTTGAGTCTAAAAAATATATTTAAATTTTAAAAAATTCAAAAATTCAAAATTTTGCAAAATCTTAAATAAAAAAAAAAAAATACTTCGCGTATAATGCCCACTCCAATTTTATGAAAAATGTTCATCAATTTCATCATAGAATCTGTATAAAATTTTTCATCAAAATAAAAACGGGCAAAATGGTACTTACCTCTTGAGACGAATTACTAAAATCGAGGGGGAGGGGCGGGTGGCGCTGCGAAAAATCTAAAAAAATTAAAATAAGCTTTTGGGACCTTATATATAAAGAAATTATTAACTATGAAATTTTCTGAAGATAGAAGGTTCTCAACTTGGTGAATTGAAAAAGCCCTCCCCATATATATAATTTAAAATTTTATATCTTTATTTTTATCACATTTAAATGTCAATATAGTAATAATAAATTGATGATTGTAATTTGTCTGGAAAATTTTTATGTTAGACAAATAAATAAAATAAATATATGACTTCCGTTTTTTTTTTATTTTTTTATTTTATCTTGACGTTAATATGTGAAATGTGATAGGTCAATAAATTTGTTACAAATGTTTAATTTTGTTGGGGAAAATTATTAAACTGATTACGTTATATATGAGGTCAATGGCTGCATTAAAATAATTTTATTTTAATGTTAAACTACTGAGAATCTTGTTTATCTTGTAACATATAATACTAAAAAAAATAATATTGTTTTTTTTAAAAATAACAATTTTAAATTTTTAAATTTATACAAATAGTCATATAAAAAAAAATAGGTTAATGTTTATTTGGGTATTTTATTTGTTTGTAAATTACTCAACCTACACAATATATATTATTGCCAAATACAATATTTAATAATTTTTTTTTGTTATTTTTAAATTTAATATTGTATTGTTATTTTTTTATCCGTGACTTTAAGTAAATTTTAATCTGAAAAACGATAGTGTGTAAAATATTTTTATTATTTTTACAACAAACAGTAAGTTCTTTTTAGGTATAATAATAATATAAAATGGTACATAAAATATAAAATCTTAAATATCCAATAACAAAAAATTATATTTCAGACTGCACAATATTAATAATGTTATATTGACGTTAAAAAAATTAAAAAATAAACACAATAATTTACGTTGTAATTGTTTTTTTTTTAAATTTTTTTATTAATTAAAAAATAAATATTATAAAATAATAATTAATATACATATTAACTAATAAATCAAGTGTATATATAAAAAAAATAAATATAATTTAAATTAAATATTCACATCATATATATTAAAAAATTGAATTAAAAAAAAAAAAAAATTGCAAAACTCGGTTACGTAAATTATTTCCGGGGATAAAATATGAAAAATAAAAAAATGTAAAATTAGTGAAGGGAAAAAAAAAAAAAATTAAATGATCACTTGTTGGTCATCATCAAGTACGATGACCATGAATGTCTGATGTCTGAAACTTTTATTTGTATGCTTTCTCGTTGTTGGTTTGTACATAATTGAGTCGTCGTTTACTTGTATGTTCAAGTTGTCTGATTCTATAAAGACTTAACTCTTTTTCACAATCTATACAAATAAATATACATATAAAGATATAAATTAAAAAAAATATATATAAATATCAAGAATTTGATTTTGAATGGATAATATATTTATATATACAGCAGCAGAAAAAAATAAACGCGAAAAACTAATTAGACATAGATGATATGCAATCTAAATATTTTTATATATAAATATAATTTTATTAAACATATATTGCCATCATCTTGACACAAGATAAACTCTTATATTACTACTTCCTATAAAAAACATTTTAAAAATATATATATTTACTTGTATATTAAAATTAAAATAAATAAATTTATAATTATTTAATTTCACTTTTTAAAAGTATGTAAATAATAATTTACTATTTTTTTTTTTTTTTTTTTATATTTATCATGAAATTTTTTAAGTAAATTATTCAAATATTTTACAGTTTTTTTTTTATTTATATACATAAAAGACCAGTCAGTCATTGACATTGCTATATATTATTTATATAAATGTAATTTTCGTTGAATTACAATAAAAAAAAAAAAAAAAATGACTTTATTAACCCCTTGAGGGGGAAAAATCGTTGTTTAACCGGTTATACTCATCTTCTTTTTAATGTTACATTTAATATTTATTTATATTATTTTTTTTTTTTTTATTAACAATCTTAAACATCCATCCCCTTTTTTTTTTTTTTTTTTTTAACCCTGTTTTTCTCATTTATATTCTATACACATAAGATTATATACTTGTCCATTATTTCAAATCATCTGTAATAAAAAATTTAATGAATAATATTTTCTTTATAATAAAAAATTGCACGCAATGAAATTTATATTACAAATAATATATATATATATATAAATATATGAAAAAATAAATAAAAGAGGAAGTGAAATTTTAAATTTTATTTTTTTTTTATTTAATATTGACATGCAAATATGTTGACATGTTATTTTTTTTTTAAATTTTTTGATTGAAGAAAGTATAAAATAAAATAAATAAATAAAAATTAAATAATTTAATTAAATGAAAATATTACAGTACAATATG
Organism: Lysiphlebus fabarum; assembly: GCA_011426435.1. Classification (NCBI taxonomy): domain Eukaryota; kingdom Metazoa; phylum Arthropoda; class Insecta; order Hymenoptera; family Braconidae; genus Lysiphlebus; species Lysiphlebus fabarum. The sequence goes on along the minus strand of WSYQ01000341.1, from coordinate 206,290 downwards.
TTATTATTTAAATAATAAAAAAATTAAATTTATTATTATATTTTAATTATTGTTTAGAATTTTATTTTTTTATTTTTTTATTTTTTATTATAAACATATGATTATGTTAAAGTTGGTGAGAGTATTTATATTATAGCCCAAAGGTAAAATCAATTTTCATTTGCAATATATATATAAATATGTGTTTTGAATGTTGAATTACTGATTAAATTAATATTATGTTATAAACATAATTTGCGGTTGAGTGACCATCTGATTTTGACCATGATTATCATTTCTTATTATTAAATATAATTTTAATTTTTTTTATTTATTCACTTTCATTTTTTTATTTTTTTTTTTTTACAAGTTTAAATAAATTTGATTAAATTATTATATATCTAAATATGTTTTTATATATATCTTGACAAAATTTTAACAGTAAATTATTTAAAAAAAAAATAAACAACAACAATTGTTAAATAATTTTTAAATATAATTTTTTATATATAGATTTAATAAATGATTATAAATATTATTGTTGTCGGCTACTACAAACTATTGTATGATATAACATATTAAATACAGTATTTTATATTTTTTTATATATTTATCATGTGAATATTGCCATAAGCAATATTACTGTATTCAAAGTTTAGCTGTATCATATCCAATCATATCATATCGTATAAATTTTATAAATAAATAAATAAATAAATATATATATATATCTTGAATAAAATAGACAAGGTAAACACCAAGCTTGAAAATAAAATATTCAACATCTACACTTACTATTACTTGTTTTGTAATTTTTTTTTTTCAAAAAAATATTCTCAAGATCAAACCCGGAAGAAGTGTGTAAAATGAAGCCTATGGTGCACTACAGACCCCTTGGGACAAGTAATCTTTTGCATGCCATAATATACACAAAAAAAAATAAAAAAAAAAAATAAAAAAACTTGCATATCAACATTATCAAAACTTGAATCAAACTCACAAACAATTTTTTTTAAATTTTATATTATTTTTAAATATAATTTTTTTTAAAAATAAAATAAAAATATTTTACATATGATATTCATTGTAAATGCAATTTAATAAAATAAATTTAAATTGATATAAAATATTCCTGTGAAAAAATTTAAGTGAAACAAAAGAATTATTTTTTATCTTATATGATGATGATATATAATATTTAAAATAATATTTGTTGAATGTGTAAATTTTTTTTAAAGATTAATAAAATTAATTTATTTTATTTTATTTTTTTTTGTTGTTTCAGGATGATGATTCATTGGTGCCTTATGGTTGGCCATTGACATTATCTGATAAAGCATTGGTTGTACAACTTGGAGAATTAGAATCATCTTCATTGAGACAAGGAGAATCTTATCTATGTGTACGTAATAAAAATCAAAATAATCAACAAGAAAGTGTCATCAATATTGTTGAGGTTTGTTTGATTTAATTTACATTATTTTTTATTATTTTTTTTTGTTTAATTTTTTTTTTAAATAAATATAAATTTTATTATCTATACTTGATCATAATATAAATTTCTCTTTTTTAATTTATCAATTAATTTTCATAAAATATATATTAATTTTTTTTTTTTTTTTAAATCAATTAGATTGCCTTAATTTGGCGTTCGTCAATGCGTTCTCATGGTGTATTTGATTGTCATATTGATATACCAAAAAAATCATCAACAATAACACGTCGTAGACGTAAAAAATCAACAACAAACGATACGAATGTATTATCATTACAAAAACAATCATCATCAAAAACAATTATTGATGATAATATAATAATAAATAATAATAATAATAATAAATTAAAAATGAAATATAATCAAAATAATACAAATAGAAACAAAGAAGAAACCCAAATAAATATTGAAAATTTATGTAAACCAATATATCTTGAATCAATGATTAATAATACAAAATTGATAAATAATAATGATAATACAAATGATGATATTGTTAATTTAATAAGTACATTATTAGTTACTGTTGAAAGAAAAATTGAAAAAATTAGTATGGATGATTTAATATTTCCTTGTCCATCATGTAGAAATATTGATACTGATGATCCATTAATTGGTTGTAAATGTATTGATGATAATACAATAAATCATCATGATGATAATTGTCATTGTAATAATGATAATACATCAAAAACATTTGAAGTTGATGGATTTAAACATATTGATAGTGATGATGAAGAAGAAGTTAGAATGGCTTTTGGTAAGTTTTTTTTGTTATTTTTTTCTATTTTAAAAAAAATATATAATTATATCATTTATTTGACCTTTTTTTATTTATCAAACTATTATAAAATCAATTTAATATAAAATAATAAATTAAATTTATAAATGTTTATAAGCAACATATAATTTGATAAAAAACTTTCTAAAATATATAAAACCCACTCATTTTAATTGAATCATATTCAAATATATAAATTTTATTGACTTGAAAAAAAAATTATTTTTATCATTTTTATCAATTTTATTTTGAAATATAATTATCATTTTATAAAAATATATATTTCATAATTTAACTTTTCTTTTTTTTTTACAATATAAAACACTTAATATTGTTATTAATTTATTATAAAAAAAAAACTTTCTAACATAAAACAAATAATACCATATTTTAATTCGTCAACAAGTACATGATTTATTAAAATATTAAATTATTCATTCGTATATATATAACACAAGTTGAATGAATCTTAAATGAAAATCAATTTAAGATATTTATCTTTTATTTTAAATTTCATTATTTATCTATTCATATATATATACTTATATTTATTTATTTATTTATTTTTTTTTTAAATATATGTAAAAGGTCGCGTGTGCCTTAAACTTGAAATGATTGTGACGGTTATGTATTAGTATTTTAAAACATGTAAGTTTAAATTGTCGGGTGGGTTACGCCCCAGCAATTACTGAGCATCGGATTTCATGAAATTTATATATATATATAGATAATATATGTTTAAAAAATCTCAACAGAGTAGCGTTGAGTTCTCAACAATTTTACCTTGCGGCATCAACAATTGCCATTCGACGGGTGGTCCTAACCCATTCTCTATTTTTTTTTATTTTTTATTTTCATGTACTGTAATTTTTTTCTATTTATCTATTACACTATTGCCTGTTATTGCCAGTGGTATTAACTATTTTTTTTTTTTTTTTCATCATCTATCTTTTATAAATAAAAAAAAAAAAAAAAAAAAACTTTATTTACTGTGTAAAATCAAGTATGAAAATACAAAGATAGATTACTATTATACGATTTAAGTGAGATAAAGAAAAGAAATTGTGAGACAGCTAGTTTTCCACTTGTCAGTTTCCAGTTTCCATTTGTGAATTTAATCACTTCCGCCAACATTTACTATTGGTTTCGAGCTAAATACATATATGAGTTACTAAAATTTCCATAAATTTAAAAATTTTTTTTTTTTTCTAAATTTTAAATTATAAAAAATTATTTAATTTTAAATATTTTATTATATAAAAATTAAAAATGTAAATTAATTTATTATTTTTAATTTTTAATTTAAAATTTTATTTATTTTTAATCATAATATATATATAAATCAAGATAATTTAATTACTACAATTAGATATTTTTATTAACAATTAAAAATCAATTAAATTTATAAATAAATAAAATAAAAATTATTGACGCCAAATTTCACAAAGATATCATCAATCGTTATATATATATATGATGATATCTCTTAAATGAAAATATAATAAACTTTCCAACACACTTTCCAGAATGGAAATTAAACCACTCAATATATAAAATCATTATTATTATTATTACAATCATCAGATAGTTATTAACATTTACTATAAATATAATTTTTATATTTATTCCATTTATAGGTACAAAAAAACGAGATGAGGAAGTATCACCTCCAAGAACGATTCATGATCTATCAGAACGTGTATTAAATTGTGGTCTTCGTTTACCAGGTAATAACAACAATTTTTATCACAATTAATTGACTTAAACTAGAGTAAAACAGTTAATTTAAAAAAATATTTTATTAAAAAAAAAATTATATATAAAAAGTGAGAAATTCAATTGAAGATTTTAATTGAATAAAATAAATAAGATAATAATGCGATACTCAGCTAAAGGTATAGGCTAGTAAATAGACAAAAATATGTACACAAGAAAAATAATAAATTAAAAAATGAATGAAAAAAATTTAAAAAAAAAAAAAAAAAAAAAAAAATTGTTGAAGAATCAAAGGCGTTTGTGAGACTTGAACATTGAATGGCTTTCTGGCCGTCGGCCTTACCTACTTACCGCGATCGTGATCTTGCTCATGGTTAGTTTTGTATATATAAAATTTATATAAAATTTATATATATATATGTAAACATGTAAACATATATATATATATTCTCCAGTTGTATATATATATATAATACAACTGGAGAAGACTTAACCACCGTCAGCATGTCAATAAAGTCGAATTCAGGATGTGACCCGGATCCCAGGATATCCGAATACATATACAGCATATTGTATATATATAAATCTTTTTGCTTATGTATTTATTTATTTATTTATTTATTTATTTATTTATATATTTATTTATTTATATATATGTTTATTGGATCTTGGTAGTTGTTGTTTATATAGTAGACACGAATATGTGTCGTGCCTGATCGATAATGCTTTCTCACCATCCACCATCAAACAAAAGGGAATTTATTTATTTAATTTTAATTTTTTTATATTTTTTATAATATAAAAAATTATATTTTTCAATTTAAGGTCAAATTATTTTATTATTTATAATAAATATAGTCATGAGAATTATTATCAACAAATTGTCTCAGACTATATTTTAAATTATATTTTTTTTTATATTTACTTATATCAAAATATTTTCTATGATATTATATATATATATATATATATTTATTATTTCTACATCAAATTTATATATTTTATTATAATATTTTTTTTATTATTATGAAATTGAAATAAAAAAAAAATTTATATCAAGCTTTCCAACACTTATAATTTAATTTCTACTGACACGTTCTAGAGTAATTTACTCAATTTTTTTTTTTTTTTTTAAATTTATTTTTATTAATATATATACATACTTATTTAATATTATGTTTTTTTTTTTTTTTTTTAAAGGATATGCTGACGATGCAAGTGGTAGACTTGTACTTGAGTTTGAAAATAATTCAAAAGATTTAAAAGAAAAAATTTGCCCGAGGGAAATTGCATCATACCTCTTGTATCTTGCTCGACTTCACAGGTAAAAAAAAAAATTTTAATTTTTAAATCAAATGAGATGTCAAAGTATTAAAACAAGTTTTATTTAAAGTTTAAATAAAAAATAATATTTATTTTTAAAAAATATAATTTTTAAAATTTTTATTTAATTTACAGTTCTGATAGAACAAAAAATGGATGGACTCTTGTTATTCGTGGTGGTTTAAATGATTATGATTTAGATACACTTGATTGTGCATTATTACTTGTAAAAGATCGTATTCATGTTAGACAAGCACTTTTACTTGAAAATGATAAAATTAAATTTCAAGATAATCAATTTCCACGTAGCTGTATCAAGGTAAATATTATTTTTCATCAATTAAATAAATACAACAATGTAAATTATAATTAATAAAATATTATGCAATATATACTTTTTTATTGATTGAATTTAATTGTGACTAATATAATGAGTATTATTGTATTGCATGAAAAAAGTTGGGGTTATATTAATTCAATAAATAATAATTGTCCTATTCCTCTATTGTCAAATGAAGTATATTTTTATTTAAAAAAAAAAGTTTTCTTTATATTTATTTTGATTCATTCTGACAAGCCCGTATTTTCATCTACTTTCCCCTTATTTATTTCAATTGTCTGTCTTTTCCCTTCATTATTTATTAAATATATATATATATATTTATTTATTTTTATTTTATATATTTATTTATAAATTAAAATTATCAATGTCGATCACATTGTAATTATATTTAAATTGATTTACTATATTGAAATAAATTTAATATTTTAATATTTTTTAATTTAATTCATGTATTCATGTATTTATGTGTTTATATATATATTTTATTTAATTTTTTTTTTGTTATTTATTTTAATGGTACTGGTTTTTTATGAGTTTATTCATTTTTTATTTTATAGATCACGAGTGTTGATGATGACTGCCTCAGTAGGAGGTTTCCAAGACGAAGGGATGATTGCTACGATCAAAAACATTGGATTGCATTTTACAAGGTGAGAAAACAGCAATTTTATCTTTATTATTTTTATTTATCTCATTAAATATTATAATACTGTAATTTATATATAAAATTTAATATTTAAGGAATATGACAGTATAATGTCTGAATGGCAAACATTGGGACGTCGTTTAATAATGGAAATGTCTGAATTAAAAGATACAAAAATAAATAATTCATTGACACAATTTAATAGATTATTAAATGAAACAACAAAAATTAAAAAAAATCGTGAAGCAAATGAATGTATATCATGTCTTAATGAACATGCATTACCATTAAAAAATTTGGATTATGTTAATAATTCATTAAAACGTGCATGTAAACTCATTGAAGAAGTTGAAAATACAGCATTACGTCTTGATAATTTATTTGAAACACAATGTGCAACAATAAGAAATTTAGCTGTATTACAAACAATTAAAGAACAATCAAATGAAGTAAGTAAATTAAATATAATTAAATTATAAATAATATATATAAAAATAATTTTTAAATTTAATTTTTTGATAATAATTATGTCAGGTATTATAATAATATATACATGCGGATGTAGATCATTTTTAAAACACTCCCATGTCTGTTGAGTAATCAAAAAATTTAAAAAAAAAATTAAAAATATATATAAACGAATTATTATAATAAAATAATTCAAACCCCATTGATTTAGCAAAATTATTATCAAAAATATTTCATTTTATTTGTAATTAACAAGACCAGGATGTTTGTCAAAAAAAAAAACTAGTTAAGTTTGAATTATTAGTAACTTTATTTGTTTATTATTTAAAAAAAAAAATAAAAAATAAACATCCTGAACTTGGTAATTAATTATAATTATAAATTTTATTTATTTTTTTTTTTTTCAAATTAAAAATATATTTAAAACAATACAACTATTTTACAGTATAAACATAACAATGATAATAACAAAACATTTTAAAAAACTATTTTTTTTTTTTTTTTATCTTTAACAATAATATAATACTAAAGAATTATTTATTTTTTATTTTAATATTTGCATGGGTGTAACTGTTATGTGTATGTACATTCATAATTTAACTTTTGTCTCATTTCTCGACACCCATAAAGTTTACAATCTTATCACATTACATTTTATTCAAATCAAATTACAAACAGCTGTTACATTTTTTACTACAACCCTCTTTTATATATTTTATTTTATATTTCAATATTATTAAATAACAATAAAAAAAATCTATATACAATCTAAATACAAAAAAAAATATATATATAAATTTTTTTGTTATTTAATTTGACATTATATGTTTAATGATAAAAAAAAAAACAATATAAATAATAAACTTTGATAATGAAAAAAAAAAAAAAAAATTATACATTTAAATAGTAATAAAAAAATGAATTTTTTTTTTTTTTATTTTTATTTTTTCAACTTGTATAAAAATTGTATGTTGTCTCTCAGTGTTTGTCGTTAAACAAGAGATTGTATTCAAGAAAAAATGTTAACGGACAATGATGCCAAGAGGTTGAAAAAATAAAAAAAATAAAATAAAAAAAAGGGTTATAAAGAAAATACATTGAGAAAAAGAGAAATAAAAATATATATATATTTTTTTTTTTATTAGAAAGAATAGAAATAAAATGAGAATAAAGAGTTAAAAAAAAAAAAAAAACGAGGACTAAAGGGCCAATGCAAAATGGCATTTGCTTATACCTATAAGGCGTCATGATGTCAAATAATAATAAAAATATATATTTAAAAAAAAAAAAAAAAAAAAAAAATGTTTTAAACTCGTAAAGTAAAGTAGCAAAAGCAAAGGCTCACTTATTTGCATGAATGTTGCGGCACAACAATGGTATCAGAGGTACGACTAGGTACGGTTCTCATTTTCATCGTATTTGCAAACTAAAAAAAAATATATATATATAATACAACACGACTAGACAAACACACACGTTAAACTGGACAAAGACCAATAATGTAAAAAGAAGCTTTCTATCTTATATATATATATAAATTCAACGTTCATTGCACTTGTATGTATATTTTTATTTATTTTTCTTTTATATATTCATATGCATTTTCATATTGTTTTCATCATCATCATCATCATCATCATCATCATCATCAACATCCATATCATATACTCTTTTATTTTAATATTATATATATATATATTTTTTTATATAAAAATTTTGTTACTTTAAATTGTTTGATGCCTTTGTCTATTTTATTTTAACTTTTGTCTATTTCTTCATGGGAAAATTGACAATTATATTTGCTTGAATATTGTCTGATGGTATTTATATATTTTTTTTAAAATAAATAAATTTCTATTGTTTATTTTTATTTAAAAAATATATATATATATTTACATATTTAAAAATAAAAAAGAGATATATGTTTTTTTTTTTTTTTGAATCAAAAATTGTTGGGTTTTAAAAGTTAAGTTACTTATATATTATATTTAACTGATGCAGATTTATAGATTGCAATTTTAAAAAATAATAATTTGTATATATAATAAAGTCAATCTAGATTGTGGTCATGTCAGTTTCATTAATATTATTTTGACACGAGAGGAACGTTGGGTCCTTTTATTAACGTCTCGGCCCAGTGACCCGAATAACCTGGGTTGTATATTATATTGACTTGGTAGACATTTATAAAAAATTTTTAAAAAAATATATATAACATTAAAAAACCCTGAGGGCTTTTTTTGGCCTCGTACATCACGATCAAAACTTTGGATCATCTTCTTGTTGCATATATACTAAAATTACTCTTGTAAAAAAATTATAAATTATTTTAACTGATCTTGTTTTTTTTTGTTTTTTAATTTTGATTTTGCTTTTAATTTTTTTCCGGGTCGTGATCCAATTGATTTTTAGTGAAAACGAGATTGTAAAACATTCTCTAACATTTTTGTAAGTGAAACTATAAAAATTGATTGAATGAAAAATATAATTTTATTTTATTAAAATTATGTTGTTTTTTTTTTTTAAATTGAAATTAATTTTTCATTGTTATTTTTTTTGTTATTTATTGTATTTTAATTATTTTGATTTTTTTTTTTTTGTTACAGGTACTTTCATGGTTTTGTAAAAAAGGAGAAGATATACTTGCTAAATATTCAAGACATTTACCAACATCTCTTGTTGCTGCACGACAACATGAACGTGATTTTGAAAAATTTTATTTTGCATCAATGGTAAGTTTTTTTTTAATTTAAAATACTATTATATATTTATTTAAATTAATTAATTAATAATTTATTTTTTTTACAAATTTTAAATTTAAAAATAATATAAAGATATCTATTTTATCGACAAATAAACTCAGTTGGTAAATAATAATTGTATTCTAACGCCATCTATCAATTGACAATTTAAACTTTACAATTTTTTTTTTTTTTAAATAATTAAAAATATATATATATATTTATAATAATTAATTTTATAAATCAGGGAAAGTAAAAAAAAAAATAATTTCATTGTGTTTTATATTTAATTGACATTATTATTATTAAATATATATTTTTAATTGTTAATTAAAAGAGAAATTTTATAAAAATAAAAAATATAACAATTGAATTGTTTAAATTTTAAATTATATATTTTATTAAATTACTTGTTACTTGTTAATGGTTTAATGAAAGTATTATTTATTTATGTTGAAGTTTTAAATGAGCTATAATTATTTTTTGATGAATTTAAAAAGGTTACTTTCGCTCATCAAAGTAAATAAAAATTTTAAAAAATATTTCAAAGGGTTATTTTAAACTTGTATTTAATTTTTACTCATTATTTTTTTTAACAACTCAATATATATATATTGATACGTACTTGTATCAATTACATATTGATTTATTGATTAAAAAAAAAATTGAAATACAAAAAAAAATATAATAATTTCTTATTAAAATTAAAATTAAATTGATAAAAAATTATTTTAAATTAAAATAGCGATTATATAGATTTATTGAGGATTTATATTTATTTAAACAGTGATAAGAACAAAAACAAAATTTTAAATTAATAAATATTGAAGGTCTAAAGTTGATATATATTTTTTTTTATCTTGTTATGTTTTTTATTATTTTTTTTAAAAATATTTTTAAACAATTTCTTTTTTATTGTTTAATGTTTAATTGTTTGTGGAATTTTTTATTTTATTTTATTTTTTTTTTTTAATGCGTCATGCAATGTTTAAAAAATTTTTTTTTTTTTTTTTTTTTTTTTTAAATCTCTAAGACGACATACAACGACCGGATTACGTTTGTTCTGGTGACCCGATTGTTCTTTAACACCACATAGACGTGATATGGGTGTGTCGAGGTGAATACTCGACTTGTATTTATAATAACTTTTGACTAAAATCCGCAAAAAAAAAAAAAAAAAAAATAAGTTATATATAAAAAATAATATAATAAAATAGATTAGTTGTTATTTTATTTTTATTTTTATTTTTTATTCAAGTCATTGTTGATTAAAATCAAATATTTAATTTAATTTAAACAATATTTTTTTTTTTTTATTATCAAATTATGAAAAATTAAGGTCTATATAAAACAAAATTTTAATAATAAATAGAAATTTTTTTATAAAAACAATAAAATTATTTTTATTTTTTTAGAAAATATATTTAAATTTTATAACTTTTATTTTTTAAATTTATGTAGTTTTTTTTTATTTTTTAGTTTGATAAGAAAAATATTTACATTAAAAACTTTTCACAAAGTTTATTATAGTCTAGGACATTTTTTCCAAGTCATTAAAACAAATTGTTCTTGGTTTATCACAATATTGTTGATAACAAAATATATCGACGAGTATTTTTACTTAAATATATATATTTTATCGTTTTCCGGGATATTTTATTTATTTATTTTTTTATACCATTAAATACGCAAATAAATAAATTTAAATTCAACCTCGTCAAATAAATAAAAAAATTTAAGGTATATTTTTACATGCACGTATTGAATGTAATATATATATATAAATCTAAAATACTTAACCTGCCTACAAATGAATTGGAAAACCTAACTGTTTATCTCAATTTGTCTTTTGTAAAAATTTAAAAATTTTATTAAAATTAATAATAATAAATAAAAAATGTGATTTAAAATTATAAATTAAAAATTAAAAAAAATTTTCAAGTATTGAGGCTATTTCCCACGTAATTTTTAACAAAGTACTTATAACAATTTACATTTACATGAATAAAATTTTTTTTACATCAATAATTGAAGTATTTTGTTGCTATAATTTTTATATAAAAATAAAATACAATACGCATACTTGAGAATTTATTTGATTCAATTATTTTTATTATTTTATTTTTTCTATTCAACAACAACATATGGATATATATATATAATAATTGATAAAAGGGAACGCCTTTTGAAAGTAATTAAAGTAACTTTAAATATTTTTTATTATTATTAATTAAATAAATATAAATTATTATGATTTTTTTTTTTTATAAATTTTATTAATGAAACGTGCATTATAACTTGATAATAATAATACAGACTTGTTAATCACATCTGTGTGAAAATATGAAAATTATTATTATTTTATAAAATATGATTTATTTACATTTTTTTTTTTATAACACTTAATTATTAATTATAATTAATTTATATATTTAATATATACTTTTATTTTCAATTATTTAATCATTCGTTTTGTCAATTTAATTTATATTTATTATTTTTTGAAATTTTTTAAACTTGTAAATTATATTTATTTATTTATTCAATCTTCATTGATTTAACCTATTTTTTTTTTATAGTTTTTTTATATTTTATATTTATCTAGTTATTTCGTGCAATAAATTTAGAACAATGTCAGTACACCTGCATGTTTGGAGATTCTGACATGCAATGTTTTTAAAATAATAATTAAAATGGTTTTTTTTGTGTTATTTTTTTATATAAATTTATATTAAATGTCAAATGTAGTTTTTTAATTTATTTTTTTTTTTAAATTAAAATTATTATATTACTATATAATTGATAATTTAATTTAGAAAATTATATATTAAAATTGTTTTTTTTTTTTGTTTTTAATTTTTAACTTTCATAAATTAAATAAATTTTTTAGAACAATTTATTTATAATTTAAAATAAACAGTGAAATCGATTTTTCTAAAAAATTAACATACTATTATTATTATTATTTTTTTTTTTAAATATATAAAATAAGAAAATATAGTAATTATTATTAAAAAGTATATAATGCATCAGTTGATTTGAAGAAAAATTAATATTTTTTATATTAATTACATTACATGTTAAATTTGTAATTATATATTTTTAATATTTTAAATTGACCTAATTATTTCTATAAATATATTCAAATCAAATATTAAAATATACATTTAAATTAATAAACAATAATCAATCAAATTATTATCATTTTATAATTTTTTTTTTTTATTCAATAATTCCAAGAATTATTATTATCAATAAATAAAATAAATTAACAAAGAAAAATTTAATAAATATAAATACTTTCATCATTAAAATTTAAAAAAATAAAAAAATTTTTATTTGAATTTTTGTAAAATTTTTTAACAACACAGATAATTTTTTAACAAAAAAAATATAAAAATGATAATAATAATAATAAAACTTGAAACATAAAAAATTATTTATGTTATCTGTGGTTTTTTTTTTTTTTGTTTTTTTATCAGATAAAATAATAGGGTTTAAAAAAAACCTCAAGAATTTTTGTGTGTTTGAAATAAAAGAGTAATAATTTTTAATTTTTATTATTAACAATTTATTTTTTTTTTTTTGTAAATTTAATATATTTTTATTGTAAAATATTGAGAATGTAATGGGGTGGTTGGGTGGGAGTTAATATACAGAAAAAATAAAATAAAATAAAATAAACCGGCATTAGTAGACGGTTTTAACCAGCATGGCAATTCAAGTATTCATCAGTAGGCCAACGACAACCGTGACGTGCATAACTTGAATTTTTTTAAATAATAAATAATAATAATTAAAAAATAATAAAATTTAAAAATTAACAGTATTTAAAATATTAATAATTTTAATTTGCAAAAAAATAAATAAATAATAAACAATAAAAAGTTAATTTACAAAAAAAAATAATTAAATGAAAAAATTTGTTTGTTTTAAAAAATTTCTATGTAAATAAAAAAAAAATAAATTAATATCTATAATTTTTATATTGATAAATATTAAATTTATTATTAATAAAATTCAAATGGAAAAATTTGAGATAAAAAAAATAAAAAAATAATATGATTAATGTTAAATAAAAATTTATGATTACGAAAGAGTTGATGAGAACGTCATCAAATGACCCTGATTGGTATGAAAATAAATTTTTTTTTTTTTAAAAAAGTAAAATTACAATTATTAAAACAAGAAATTATTTTAAAATTTTAGTGTTTTTATTTAAGTGATTATATATATTTAATTAATAAGCTTCAAGTATCATCAATAGTGAATGTTAATTAATAGAAAAAAAAAAAAAAAAACAAGAGAATTAATTTATATTAATTTATAAATATATTATTGGGATATATAGTGAGAGTGTTTGTGTATAAAAATATATATTTATCATTGTCTCTAATGTTGCTTAAAATTACTGTACATATATTTAACGATCAATGACTTTCCAAAGGAGATATTATAACAGATTACTTTCACTTTTTTTTGTTGATGTTGTTGATGTTAAATTGAGTATCATGAGTATCAACAACGACCTAAGACAATAAAATATAAATTTTAATATAATTTAATTTAATTTAAATTTAATAAAAAAAAAAATGATTTAAAAATTTTCGAATGTTAACAAAAGATACAAAAGATATCAACGGCGGTTGCCGTTTATTATCATTTAGACGTCATCAAGATGTCAATGATAATAATGAAAATAATAATAATAATAAAAATTATATTATTGATACAATTAAATTACAACATCAATCACGTTCACGTACAATTATTAAAAATAATAAATATAAATATAAAACAAGATCATCATCAATTGGATCCACCTTAGATAATAAAAATTCAATATTTATAAAATATGTACCAACAAGTTTAAGACGTGTATTATCAACAAGTTTTATTAATAATGATAAACAAGATATAAAAATTAATCAAACAAATTATGAATTTATAAATATATATAATAATAATAATAATTTTGATTATTCAAGTGGTATTTTACCAATAAGTTATCAATTATTTCATGAAGATAATTATCATCATGATGATGATGATGAAAAAATTAATTATAATTTAATTAATAATATTAATTTATCAGATATTAATAATGATAATAATAATAATTGTATTTTAATTGGTTTAAAAAATTTTAAAAATAATGATAAATTAATAAAAAGAGATTTACAACGTGCTAATAATTTACGTAGAAAAAAATATACACAAAGATCATTTTCAGTACCAGTAAGTTATATTAATTAAAAATATAAAAATTATTAATATTAATATTTTTTAAATTTTAATTAATAATATATATATATATTATTTTGCATTTTATTAAATCAAAGTTTCCTTGAAATTTTTTTCAATTAAACTTTCCTTTCGATTCATTTTTCATATATTATTTATAACATTACGTAAAACCCACGTTGTTTATCCATTAAAGGAATTTGACCTCAATATAAAACCATAAGAACACCTTCATTATGTTTTTGTTTATTTATTTATTTATTTTTTTATTTTTGTCATCTTATTTTATTTTAATAAGAAAATTGAAAAAAAACAATTAGGTGAGAAATATTTAGAGGAGTGGTTAAAATTAGTGGTTTTGGTATTAAAATATTTTATTTTTATTTTAACCATGATAATAAGTTAAAAATATTGTTGTTATTATTAATTTATTTTAATGACTATTTGTGAGTTGAATAGTCATTCAGTTGCACCACTTTGTCTTAAATTTTCTATTTTTTTTTTATTATTTTTAAAATATTTTTTTTATTTTCTTTTTTATTGTTTAAATTGTTCATTATATTTATTTTACAGCACATTATTATATCGTTATATATATTTTTTTTAATATTTCAAAGTATATATTTATAATAACATTAATATAATTTTTATTTTTATTCTTTTTTTAAAATTGATATATTTTTTTTCAAGATATAATTTTGTATTTCCTATAACAAGTAAACATTAATTTATTACGTAATGAGAAAAAAAAATATAATTTTTTTTTATTATTATTATCATATTAATTTTTTATTTAATGTTATTTATCAAATAAATATTGTATCATTTACTTTTTAACATCTTTATAACAAATTAAAGATCAAAGAAAAAAAAAAACTTGTCTTTTTTAAATTTTTTATTTGCAATTTATTGTTCGTTAGAGAGATACAGTGATGTTGCTTGCCAGATGATAATATTAAAGGATTACAAATTTATTTAGCATGATATTTTTTTTGTATACATATATAATCATATAAATATATAAATGTTCACATGACATGTTAGTTATTTCAAGGTAACGACGTGGTTGGCGCCATTCTTGCATGAATTTACGCCTCCGTGCGTTATTGCGATCGTAGCGTTTCTCACATTCTCAATTTGATATTTTAAAAAATAAATCAAAAAAAAAATATTAATAAATTGCAATATTTATAACAAAAAAACTTGTCACAATAATTCTGCAATTTTTTAATTTTATTTACATCCCTTTAAAGGCTTAATAATTAGCCATAAAGTCAATCGAAATAAATTTCGAAATAATTTCATGATGGATTTCGAAATTATTTCTACGAAAAAAAAATTTAAAAATATACATAAATGTATAGATTTTTTTCTTAAAATATATATTTTTTAATGTTTTTTTATACCCCAAACAATTATCATAGAGAAAAAAAAATTGATTAAATATTAAATTGTCAAAATAAATCGAAATAAATTTCGAAATAATTTAAAAATAAAAAATACTAAATTAAGGTGTTATTAATAATTAACTATTATTAAATATAATTGAAATAAAAAAAATATACAGATAAATATATATATTTTCAAAATTTTTACAACATAATAATTTATTAATTTTGAAATTCAACATTTAATATATATTATATTAAATGTAGTAACAAATTAAATTAACAAAATTATATATTTTTATTTTTTATTTAGAAATAAAAGATTTTAAAAAATTTTAATAATAATAATAATAATAATTTATAATAAATTGTTTAAAAAAAAATAATAGAGAAATTTTTAACTCAACAAGTGAATGGCGCAAGTCAATTCTGTCATCACCATGTATTTTCATTTAGCTTTTCATATCCTCTCAGTATATTTGCGAAATATACATTAACAATTCATATATATTTCAACTAATCCCTAACTTTTTTTAAATAATATATATTTTTTTTATATTATAAAGTCACGCTTTACCTAGCTTCATGCTTATTTCATTTCTTAATATTTTTTTTACAATTAAATCTCTTCCGGAAATAAATTGTAAAAAAAAAAAAACAAATTGATAATATAATAATAGAAATAATATTACTAAAAATTTAAAGTTTAAATGAAAAATAAATAAGATATTAAAGTTTATGATAAAAATATAAAGAATATTTTTGTTGTATTTTTTTTTTTTTTAAATATTTTTAATTTATAAATATTTATTCAACTGACATAGCACAGTTTGCTAAAGTAACTTGTTAATATGGCTATATAAATGTTTATACCATTACCCAGACTTTCTTGAACAACTCACATTCCGTTCTGGTCACCAACCTGGAACACCTTATTTTTTTTCTTTTTATTTTTGTCTGATTTGATGAAAAAAAAAAAAATAATAATAAAAATGTTTAAATAATTTAATATATAAAATTACCAACTGAGTTATTTTTTAAAAATTAATAATATTTAATATAATATTTATTTTAACAGAGACATTTGGATAAAGGAAGTGATCTTGCTGAAGCAGCTGGTACATCTGGTTTAGATGATTTATCAAATAATTTACGTGATCATTTACGTGATTTTGGTATACGTCTTGAGGATCGTCGTGAATATCTTGAAGATACAACACGTTGTTATTTATTACAAGAACGTACACAAGAATGGATTAATGAAGCTGAAAAAGTATTAGAACGTATATCAAATCAAAAATATTTTGGTATACGTCCACCAATACCATTACCAAATGAACATTTTAATGAAATGTTAACAATATCAAATAAAATTGGTAATGAAATAATTATTGAAAAATGTAAAAATATACGTGATAAATATAATAATATATTATTATTAATACGTGGTAATAATAATAGTAATAATAATGATAGTCCATCAAGTCGTCGTAGATCATTTGCAACATCTGAATCAGCAGCTGAATCAAATTCATGGGATGACAGTGATTCAAATACTGGATCATGTGAATTAAAAAATACTCTAATAAATAATAATACAATAATAAATGATTCACGTACACCAATACTTGATAATATTGATGAATTAAATGAAACAAAAATTAATGATAATAATAATAATAATACTAACAATGATGATGATAATAATAATAATAATAATAATAATACCAATGGAAAAATTGATAAATCATCATCATCATCGTCATCGTCATCATCATCATCATCATCATCATCATCAACAACAAATTCAATTATAAATAATAATCGTAGATTTTTAAAACCACCAGTTAATTCACATTTACAAAGATCATCAAGTATACCAACACCTGGTATGAAAGTTAAAAAAACAATAATATTAATAATGAGAGAAATGATACAGACTGAAAGAGATTATGTTAAATCACTTGAATATATTATTGAAAATTATATACCAGAACTTATTAGAGATGATATACCACAAGCAATGAGAGGACAAAGAAATGTTATATTTGGTAATGTTGAAAAAATATATGAATTTCATAGTCAACATTTTTTACGTGAATTAGAACAATGTGAACATTGTCCAATGATGGTTGGACAATGTTTTTTAAGACATGTAAGTATATATTTATTTAATTTATATTTTATTTTTAATTAATTTTTTTATTTATTTTTTATTATTACAGGAAAATAAATTTTATTTATATGCATTATATAATAAAAATAAACCAAATTCTGATTCATTAATGGCTGAATATGGTACAACATTTTTTAAAACAAAACAACTTGAATTAAATGATAAAATGGATTTAGCAAGTTATTTATTAAAACCAGTACAAAGAATGGGAAAATATGCATTATTATTACAACAATTAGTTAAAGCTGGTAATGATTTATCAGAAAGTATTGATAATAATAATAATGATAAAATTGATTCATCAAATGATAAAAATAATAATGATTGTGTTAAACGTATGGTTGAGGGTGAAGCTGATTTAAGAGCTGCTGAACAGATGGTACGATTTCAATTACGTCATGGTAATGATTTACTAGCAATGGATTCATTGAGAGATTGTGATGTAAGTATACATATTAATTTCATACATTATTATAAAAAAAATAAAAAAAAAAAGTTTTAAATATACTTACATCTGTTGAATTTTTAATTTACATAAATTTATTATTATAATTTAAGGTCAATGTCAAAGAACAAGGACGTTTATTACGACAAAATGAATTTTTAGTTTGGCAAGGAAAAGGAAAAAAATGTCTTCGTCAAGTTTTTTTATTTGAAGATTTAATATTATTTAGTAAAGCAAGACGTTTTCCTGATAGAAAGGTATAATTTATTATTTTATTTACAAAAAAAAAATATATATATATATATATATACCTATATAATTTAATTAAAATACTTTTGTTTGTTTTATATTAGAATTTAGATATTTATATTTATAAACATAGTATAAAAACAACAGATATTGGATTAACAGCTGTTATGGCTGATTCACCAACAAAATTTGAAATATGGTTTAGAAAAAGAAAACCAGGTGATACATATACATTACAATGTGCAAGTGAAGATATTAAAAAATCATGGACTGAAGAATTAAGTAATTTACTTTGGAAACAGGCGCTTCGTAATCGAGGTATAATAAATTAATTTAAATTATATTATTAATTAATTTAATTTTCTTAAAATAAATTTTAATATTTTATTGTAAAATTATTATTACAGAAGTGCGCCTTGCTGAAATGTCAAGTATGGGAATTGGTAATAAACCTTGTCTTGATATAAGACCAAGTGCTGATCAAATAAATGATCGTTCAATAAGTGTTGCACAATTATCAAAAAGTAAGTAAAATAATAACAAAATTTTTTTAATATTATTTTATAATTTTATAAACTATTCATACATTTAAATATTATTAAAAAAAAATAATATAAATAATTACAAATATTTTTTAATTTTTATTTAATAATAAATAGCACCAAGATTTAGAAATTCAATAGCAGTATCAATATCAGATGATTCAAGTCGTTCAACAAGAAGACCACACAGTGTTATATCTGTTAGTTCATCATCAAGTAGTGGTGGTAGTAGTGGTGGTGGTGGTGGTCAACAAACAACATTACATCTTGGACTTGATGCTAGTCCACGTCTTCATCATCGTAGTACAACACTTAATAGCCAATGTAGTGTTGGTAAGTCTGAAATTATAAAAATAAATACTGTGTCATTAACTGTATATAGATAAATATTTTAATCTTATCATTTGTATTTCAGAAAGTGGAATAATTGCAGATATATCAATAGTATCAGACGACAGTGCTGATACAAGTGAAAGAAATAATTGGAAATCTACATTAGAAAGTTCAACATCATCAAATACACCAAATAGTACATCAACACCTCTTAAAAATTCAACAACTACAACAACAACAAATGCACCATCATCATTATCAACAACATCATCACCATCATCATCAAATGATGTTAATTTAACACCTTATGAACAAGACATGTCCATTAACTTGTAAATTATTAAAAATAATAAAAATTGAATTTAAATAATTCATAAATAAAATTATAATATAAATGAAAGTAAAATTTTAAATTATAATAATAATAATATAAATTAATAGCTCTGACACTGGCCTGTAAGCGCAAAAGCCAAATATTTTAATTATTTTATTTGGATTTAAATTTATTTGTACTTTTTTTTTTTTTTTTTTTTTTTTTTTTACTATAGGCAAGTGTGAATGTTTTAGAATGGCTTGACGTTAATTAAAAATAATAATAATAATAAATAAATATTATTATTTAAAATGTAAAAAAATATTAAAATATTATTATAATAAAATAAAATAAAAAACTTTAAGCCAGTCTCAAGACTAACACACACAATTGACTTACTGATGAAAAACGAAAAAATATAATGTAAAAAAAATTTGATGAAAAGTTAATTCATGTAAGTCATTATAAATTGTGGCCTTCAATTGTCAAGGTTTTCTGCCAAGGTATTGCCAGTGATATCTTGTTGACAGTTACCGACAAAATTAAAAAAAAAAAACATTTATTTTATATAAAAAAAAAAGTGAAAAATATTATTATTTGTTTTATTATTATTATTTTTTTATATTGTTTAATATATTATTATATTTTTTGTTATTATTAATTTAAATTAAATATAAATAAATAATAATAATTAGCTTACAATTTAATGGCACACTAGAAAATTAAAATTAGATGTGAAAATTAAAAAAAAAAATTGGTACAAACTGTCTTTAAATATTGTGAAAATAATTCCATCTTTTTTTTTAATTCAATTTAATATTTATAAATGATAATTTTTATATGATAAACTCGATAATGATAATGTAGTTGTTCAAATAATTTCATATCAATGTTACTTAATAATTCCATTAACTTTTGGACCAGGGAAATTTTTGCCATAAAACAGTTGTACCTATTTTTTTTTTTTTCGTCTTATTTTATATAATTTTTTTATAAATAAATATTTTTATTCTGTCAAGTCATATACCATTGTGTATCCAATATTTAGATATTTATTAGTAATATATATTTTTTGTAAGTAATTATCTATTTTAAATTACCTTAATATAATATATAAAATATATTTAAATATGGATATTCTATCGTAAACATAAAGAATACGAAAAAAAACATAACAATGATGGTTTGAATAAATAAAAACAAACAATATTTGTATAATCTCGTAATTCAAATTGAACAATCAAATTTAATTAATAAAGATTTGTATATAATAAATTTTAGTATTAAATTTATTTCACAATACCTTCCGACATATTGATAAGTCTCGTTGTTTCGTTAAATTTTTTTATTTAAAAAAATGTTCAAATTGTATTAGGCGAATATAATGACTGAAGAGGTCAAAAAAAAAAAAAAAATATCGAATACCTCTTCAGTCATTATATTTGCCTAATACAAATTCAAAAATTTTTTTGAAAAAAAAAATCGAATACCTCTTCAGTCATTATATTTGCCTAATACAATTTAAAAAATTTTTTGAAAAAAAAAAAATCGAATACCTCTTCAGTCATTATATTTGCCTAATACAAATTCAAAATTTTTTTGAAAAAAAAAAAAAATCGAATACCTCTTCAGTCATTATATTTGCCTAATACAAATTCAAAAATTTTTTTGAAAAAAAAAAATCGAATACCTCTTCAGTCATTATATTTGCCTAATACAAATTCAAAAATTTTTTTGAAAAAAAAAAAATCGAATACCTCTTCAGTCATTATATTTGCCTAATACAATTTTTTTTTTTCAAAAAATTTTCAAAATGTATTAGGCGAATATAATGACTGAAGAGGTATTCGATTTTTTTTTTTTTTTTTCAAAAAATTTTCAAATTGTATTAGGCAAACATAATGACTGAAGAGGTATTCGATTTTTTTTTTTATGACTTTTTTAAAAAATTGACCTAGTGCATTTAAAAAAAATCGGAAAAATATGGGGTTTTAACAGGGTTATAGAACTTGACAAGAGGTATTCGATGCCGTTTCCCGTTTTTTTTAGGATCAGGACTTTTTAGGACAATTGACCTGGTGCATTTAAAAAAAATCGGAAAAATATAGGGTTTTAACAGGGTTATAGAACTTGACAAGAGGTATTCGATGCCGTTTCCCGTTTTTTTCTAGGATCAGGACTTTTTAGGATAATTGACCTGGTGCATTTAAAAAAAATCAGAAAAATATAGGGTTTTAACAGGGTTATAGAACACGACAAGAGGTATTCGATGCCGTTTCCCGTTTTTTTCTAGGATCAGGACTTTTTAGGATAATTGACCTGGTGCATTTAAAAAAAATCGGAAAAATATGGGTTTTAACAGGGTTATAGAACACGACAAGAGGTATTCGATGCCGTTTCCCGTTTTTTTCTAGGATCAGGACTTTTTAGGATAATTGACCTGGTGCATTTAAAAAAAATCAGAAAAATATAGGGTTTTAACAGGGTTATAGAACACGACAAGAGGTATTCGATGCCGTTTCCCGTTTTTTTCTAGGATCAGGACTTTTTAGGATAATTGACCTGGTGCATTTAAAAAAAATCAGAAAAATATAGGGTTTTAACAGGGTTATAGAACACGACAAGAGGTATTCGATGCCGTTTCCCGTTTTTTTCTAGGATCAGGACTTTTTAGGATAATTGACCTGGTGCATTTAAAAAAAATCAGAAAAATATAGGGTTTTAACAGGGTTATAGAACACGACAAGAGGTATTCGATGCCGTTTCCCGTTTTTTTCTAGGATCAGGACTTTTTAGGATAATTGACCTGGTGCATTTAAAAAAAATCAGAAAAATATAGGGTTTTAACAGGGTTATAGAACACGACAAGAGGTATTCGATGCCGTTTCCCGTTTTTTTCTAGGATCAGGACTTTTTAGGACAATTGACCTGGTGCATTTAAAAAAAATCGGAAAAATATGGGGTTTTAACAGGGTTATAGAACTTGACAAGAGGTATTCGATGCCGTTTCCCGTTTTTTTCTAGGATCAGGACTTTTTAGGATAATTGACCTGGTGCATTTAAAAAAAATCAGAAAAATATAGGGTTTTAACAGGGTTATAGAACACGACAAGAGGTATTCGATGCCGTTTCCCGTTTTTTTCTAGGATCAGGACTTTTTAGGATAATTGACCTGGTGCATTTAAAAAAAATCAGAAAAATATAGGGTTTTAACAGGGTTATAGAACACGACAAGAGGTATTCGATGCCGTTTCCCGTTTTTTTCTAGGATCAGGACTTTTTAGGATAATTGACCTGGTGCATTTAAAAAAAATCAGAAAAATATAGGGTTTTAACAGGGTTATAGAACACGACAAGAGGTATTCGATGCCGTTTCCCGTTTTTTTCTAGGATCAGGACTTTTTAGGATAATTGACCTGGTGCATTTAAAAAAAATCAGAAAAATATAGGGTTTTAACAGGGTTATAGAACTTGACAAGAGGTATTCGATGCCGTTTCCCGTTTTTTTCTAGGATCAGGACTTTTTAGGATAATTGACCTGGTGCATTTAAAAAAAATCGGAAAAATATGAGGTTTTAACAGGGTTATAGAACTTGACAAGAGGTATTCGATGCCGTTTCCCGTTTTTTTCCAGGATCAGGACTTTTTTTTTTTTTGACCTGGTGCATTTAAAAAAAATCGGAAAAATATAGGGTTTTAACAGGGTTATAGAACTCAACAAGAGGTATTCGATGCCGTTTCCCGTTTTTTTTTAGGATCAGGACTTTTTAGGACAATTGACCTGGTGCATTTAAAAAAAATCAGAAAAATATAGGGCTTTAACAGGGTTATAGAACACGACAAGAGGTATTCCATGCAGTTTTTCGTTTTATTCGAGATATTGGTAGTTTATCCATTTTAAAACTTATCGAAAAAATTTTGAATTTGTATCAGGAGAACATAATTACCGAAGAGGTTTTTAACAAATTTTTCGAAACTGCTGAAATTTATCGAAATTTTTTTAAAAAACCATCGAGTTTTACTAGGAATGTAGCACTTGAAAAGAGGTCTTTAGTGAATATTCTATCATCAATATTTTTTAAGTTAGTCACAGTATAACATTTAAAAATATTTCGAAAAATATTCGAGTTTCAACAGGATTAGAAAATATTCTCTATATAGGAGAAGAGGTATTTGGTGCATATTTTACATTTTATTCTATCATCAATATTTTTCAATATGTCTACAGAAATTAAGTGGAAAAGAAGTTTGAAATAATTTCTACCTATACCAGGATTATAGAACAGAGAAAGAGGTATTTTACATTTATTCTGTTATCAGTTATTATTATAAAAAATCTGAAAATAATAACAGAAAAATATTTAAAACCAGGCCTCTCTATACATACATTGTGTATATAAATTTTAAATTGTTCTGAATTGTTTTTATTTATTTTATAAATTTCTTTATTATCAACTACAGATGACGTTAAAGAACATCATACACACAAACACTCCAAAAAAAAAATTTCTATAATAATAATTATATTATTATTTTTCTCTGAATTGCGTCAACTCTTTTTTTATATTCATGTTGATGGCATAATACAGTATAATTAGCAGCCAACAGTTACCTATTTTGGATCACAAGTTGTAGTAACAATTAAACCTTTCAAATAAAAATATATTTTTATTTGAATTATAATTTTATATATAAAATCAAAAAAGACCTAAGTGTATATACCTATGTAAACAACCCAATGTGTCAAAAAAAAAAAAAAAAAAAAAAAACGATAAAAATAAATAAATAATTGGAGTAAAAAATTCTGTTTGTGGTATTAAAAAAAAAGTTTAAAAAAATTGGTTATATTTAGTGCATGACGACATGATATTTCTGGGCAACACCCCCACATTATATTAATAAATTCATAGCCAACAGTAAACACCATTAAAACTTGTAAATATAAATTAATATTTTAACTTTATTATAATAATAAATATTTTGACAGTTGATAAATTGTTAAAATGGAAGATATATTTCAATGGTGTCGTGAAGGAAATGCAATGCAAGTACGTGTTTGGCTTGATGACACTGAACATGATATGAATCAAGGGTATGTAGTTGTTTAATATACTTGTAGTATAAAAATTCATTACCATATTTGGTAATATAATATGTATTTTTATACTTGAATACTTTGAATATATAATAAAATAAAAATCTTGTTTATTAAATAATATTAATAATAATAATAATTTATAAATTAAATTTACAGTGATGATCATGGATTTAGTCCTTTACATTGGTGTGCAAAAGAAGGTCATACAAAATTAGCTGAATTATTAGTATCAAAAGGTGCACGTATTAATGCAACAAATCGTGGTGATGATACACCATTACATTTATCATCAGCACATGGACATAAAGATATTGTACAATTATTATTACGTAATCGTGCTGATGTTAATGTTACAAATGAACATGGTAATACAGCATTACATTATTCATGTTTTTGGGGTGATGATAAAATATCAGAAGAACTTGTTGCTGCTGGTGCATTAGTATCAATTGCAAATAAAGATGGTGATACACCATTAGATAAATCAAGTGGACAATTATCAAAACGTTTACATCAACTTGCTGTTGAATTTGGACAAGATTTAAAAAAAATACAATTTAAAGATCAAAGTTGGTTAGGTTTAAAAACAAGAAGTCGTGATGCAACATTATCAAGATATAAAGGCATTAATATGAATGAATTATCACTTCATACACATCTTGCTAGTAGTAATAGCGGTGAAACATGGCGTGGTAGATGGCAAAATAATGATATTGTTGCTAAAATATTAAATTTACGTGAATGTACATCAAGAATATCACGTGATTTTAATGAAGAATTTCCAAAATTACGTATATTTTCACATCCAAATGTATTACCAGTACTTGGTTGTGTTAATCAACCACCACAATTAGTAACAGTATCACAATATATGGCTAGAGGTAGTTTACATAGATTATTACATGGTGGTACTGGTGTTGTTGTTGATACAGCAAGAGCACTTAGACTTGCACTTGATGTTGCTAGAGCAATGGCATTTTTACATGGTTTAGAAAGACAAAATCGTTGTCGTTATAGTCTCAATAGTAAACATGTTATGGTAATTATATTATTTATTTATTTTTATTTTTAATCAAAAAGTTTTTTTTTTTTTTTTAATTAATAAAATTAAATATTAAAAAAAAAGTAATTTAAATTAATTGAGATACTTGTATAAATTTCAAGTTGTCTTTTTTGTTATAAAATAAAAAGAAAAAAAAAAGTTTAATTTAAATTTAAATTACTTGTAATGTTTATTTTTCTTTTTTCGATTAAAGATTGATGAAGATCTTACAGCTCGTGTAAATATGGCAGATTCAAAGTTTTCATTTCAAGAAGTTGGTCGTATTTATGAGCCAGCTTGGATGTCGCCTGAAGCATTAAGTAAACGACCAGCTGATATTAATTTAGAAGCAAGTGATATGTGGAGTTTTGCTGTATTATTATGGGAACTTGCAACAAGAGAAGTACCATTTGCTGATTTATCACCAATGGAATGTGGAATGAAGGTAAATATAAACATCATTATTATCATAGTTTAAATTAATTATTTAAATATTTTTTTTTTTAATAGATTGCTTTGGAAGATTTAAGGGTAGAAATACCACGTGGTATATCACCACATCTTGCTAAATTAATTCGTATATGTATGAATGAAGATCCTGGCAAACGTCCATCATTTGATATGGTTGTTCCAATATTAGATAAAATGAAACGTTAATTATATAAATTCATTAAATATAACTATTAAACTAAACATTTTTTTTTTTTTATTTTTTCATTTAACAAATAAAATTATTTTTTTTTTTTTTTTTTTTTTACGGTGCTGACAATTAATATCAATTTTTATATAAATTAATTTACAATTTTATTTTTGCTAACATATACATTTTAAAAAAATGAACAAGTAATCAATTAAAGTGCCTTAAATATATATTTTTTTTTTAATTGTAAAAAATATTGTTAAATTTATATTTTTATGCCAAATATTTTGGATAAATTTTAATAGATATTTATAATTATTATATATTCAATAATTATATTATCAAAAGAAAAAAAAAAACAAAACAAATATATATATTAAATTAAATAAATATTTATTTAATTAAAAATAAAATTTATAAAATTTTTTATTTATATAAATTTATTGACATTAATCTAGAAATTTTAAATAATAAAAAAAAATATTAATTAAATTTAATAATAAACATTAATCTAGTTATCAACAAAATAACATATAAAAATTATTTAATGAATTTATTTTTAATTTACTAACTTGAAAAATAAATACTCTTTCAAGTATAATTAAAAAAAATAAAAATACAATTTTATCGTTTAATTTTATTTGTTAAAATATTTTTATTTTATAATATTACTTTTTTAATTAAAAAGAAAAAAAAAATTATTTTATGTCTTCTTAAAGAAGTACATACAGTGCTTCAGTAAATCAAATAAAAAAAAATAAAATAACATGGCAATTTTTTTTTTTTCTTTTGACGGAAGTTAAAAAACACTCATGCGAAAACTTCACGTATGTAACATAAAACTTTGTTACGCATTAGTCACTTGTAATGGTTCAAGTCCTTGATTTTGTGAGCATCAAAAACCATCACAAAAGAATATTAAAACCAATATAAGTAAAAAAAATAAATAAAATTTTAAAAACCAGAATTTAATATACCAAAATGAAAAAAATATATATTAAGCTATTTTTTTTTTTTTTTTTGGCATCAAAAGACACACACGAGTATCAAATTACTATATATTTTTTCACGTGACAGAATATTTTATTCACATCTCAATCATCAAGGTGTATAATAATATAATAATAAAATTTCGTTGACAAATTTTTTTTATTAATATATACCTATATATTTTTTTGATAATAGTGTATAAAAGTTTTTGTGTAAATTGAAATTCACACATGTGAAATTTTATTATCAATGTGTATTTTAGTATAGCAAAATAAGTTTTCAAATAAGAGAATTTTTTGGCACTTTTACAAATTTTTATTTTCTATTTATTTTTCAAATTACAATGCAGTGGTGCAATGCGTTTGAAATTTTTAAGCCAAAGTGAATAAACTTCTACATAATAAATATTATTTTATTCATGAATTTTTTTTTTCACATGAGTTTGTAAATTTTAGCTGATTTTAAAGATGATAATGATGATACTGACAATAATTATAATAATGCTGATGATTAAATTTATAATATACTATTTTATTATAATATAAAAATCAAATATTAATTTGATAAAAATAATTTATTTTAAAATAAATAATAATTACTGAAAATGAATAGCTAGTTTAGAATAAAATTTTAAATATTTAATACATCAGTGTCATTTTAATTTTCTACATCTTTATTCGTTTATTATGCATATATATATATTTTTTATAATATTATGGAATAATATTCACGTACAATGTCGTATTAAATTCAACCTTAATGTTTTCATGTATATTATACCAAAAATTCAAGTTAAAATATATAAATTTTATAATGGAGTCTAGACTCAAATGGATTTTCAATTTTAAACTGTTAATTAAATTCTTGAATTAAATACGGAAATTGCATGTTTCTATTTGCTCATATTATTTGTTGAAAAATATTATTTTTTTTTAAATTAAATTAATATTTATAAATTTTATTAATTTATGATAAAATATTATATTTTTATTTTACTTTATTATTAAGATAATAAAAAAAAAAAATTATTTCTTGACATTTTTATATACAATGGACTACAGAAAGTACATATACTTGAATGAGTCAATTTGATTTATGACAATAGCTTTTTTATTTTTTTACTTTTTTATAATTTTATGTCTTCAATTTTTATTTTATAGATAATAATGAATCTTTAGTACACAAGTGATTGTCTTGCATGCTTTTTCTTTTGATATTTCCGACAATAAATAAAAAAGTTTTGTTTTTTATTTTTTAAAGAAAAAATTTCAAATTAATCTTGAAATATTTCTTCTGGATTTTTCTAGTATTTCTTGGTAATTTAAAGTTTTAAAAAACTTGTTTTTTTTTAAACTATAGTATTATAACTTTAATTTAATAATTTAACAAAGCTCCGACTTTTTAATCAATAAATAAATGACGAAATATTTTTTTCGAATCGAAACGAAATTGATTAAGCAATAAATTATTTCCAATGACTCAAATACATATACTTTAAAAAGTACAAAAAAAAAAAAATTAATTTAAATGAAAATAGTTGATGATGAAAATTCGTGATTGTATTTTTAACTTGTTCAATTAATATTCATATAATACATCAACAAAAATAATTAAATAAAAACAACTTTATAATTAAAATAAAAAATTATACTGAAATAATATTTTAGCTTTGATAATATATTTAACAAAACTAATAATTTTTTTTTAACAATTTTAATCATAACACTTGACTTATTTATTTTTATTAATTTTATTTTTGTACTAAATATTTATTGTCTTACTTCAATAATAAATATGTATATTTTTTGGTTGTTTAACTTGCAAATTAAATCCCATGCGTATAATCAAAAGATTCATGAGGTTTATAACTACAATAAACGTAAATTTATACGACTTCAATATAACTAACTATAATTTTTTTTGTTATTTTTAGCTTTATATGTATATATATTATATCAAACTAAAAATTCAAATAAATAAATATTGAAATATTACCCTTTTTTTTATATATTTCTATAAAAAATAAAAACAATAAAATAAAACCACTTTTAAATTAAATTTTTTTTTTTACAAACTTTTTTAGTTTTTATTATAAAACTAAAAAAAACTAGCATGTAAAAAATTAAATCAATTAATTTAATTTAAAAGAAAAAATATAAAATAATTTTTTTTTTTGTATTTTTATAAATTATATTTTTTTAATTATAAATTTTATAAAAATTCATAAAATCAAATAACAAAAATAAATTTAAAATTAATTGAAATATCAATAAATTGTTCAATTAAATCGAAACAATAGATTTTCTTTGTATAAATATTTTCATTATTAATACGTATATACATTATTATACACATAGTATCTTTAAAAAGTCAACGATTCAGAAATAATTATGCAGTGTTGTATGTGATACAAACAGGATGAATAAAAATAAAAAAAAAAAACCCTTATATATATTCAAATAGATCTATCGAACCCTTTTACCCAAGCCTGCGCACAAATAATAATTTCTCTCAGCTATATTATTGGTTACACCTAAATTTTATACTTTATATAACCCTCCCTTACCACCCAAACTACCCTCTATCATTAACCCTTCCTCTTTTCCTCAATTCTCTTGTTTCCATAAAATATTATTAAAATTTTTTAATTTTTTTAATAAAATTATTAAAATTTAATAAATAATTTCTTTGTTTTTTAAAGAATATAATGATATTTTTAAAAATTAATTTAACAACAATTTTAAAATAAAAACTAAAAAAAAAATATACAACTATGTACCCGTATGTGTAATGGATATAGTTAAGAAAATAATAAATAAAAAAATTTATATGTTTTTGACAAGTATGGTCAATATAAAATGAGACTAAAATAAAAAAAAAAAAATATATACAGACTAGGGGTTGTTTGATGGTCTTAAAAGTATAAAAAAAAAAGAAAGATGCTGTATGTAGAGTGAAAAGAAAATGAGGGGTATTTTGGATTATAAAAATATATATACCGTATAAGGTCAAAAGACAGGGTTGAAATTTAAAGAGAGAGAAAAAGAGAGAAATATAAGGGTAAAAAAAAAATATAAGTAGAAGGGAAAAAGGAGGGTGAAAATGCCACGTTGAGAGAAATAAAAAATAAAAAAAATTTTTAGTGATCGGTTGAGTTGGGAGAGAAATGTTGGATGACAAAAGAGATTGAGGGTTGTATAAAATAAGGGGATGAAAAATAAAGATAGATATATTATTATAATGCAAATAGAAAAAAGAAAAAAAATATAGTTATTCTCCTACCAAATGAAACTGGTTTTATATATAAAATTTACGTAGATATATGTGTAGATTTTTATAAATTTGTATTGGAGTCTGATGTGTACCACTACTATGCTACCAATATATTTTGAATTTCATCTTCCATGGTTCTGTTCTATCTCAGTGTCAATATGGCCGTTGACTTGTGCACATTTAACATATGGAATTACAAATGGTAGTAAAAATTATTATTAATATTTATTAATAACAATAATTAAATTTAATTTAATTAGATTTTATTTTTTTATATAATTTTTTTTAAATTTTTTATTCATTAATTTTGTGTTGTGTAATTCTTTTTTTTTTTTTTTTTAATTATTTTTTTAACATCATCATGTAAACATTGCATTTTTTTTTTTTTTTTTTTTTTATAAATAATAAATATAACAAGTATAATTGTGAATTTTAATTATTTTAAATAATTATTTTATGAGGTAAGTTGAATTGTTTTTATTTTTTTCAAATAAAATTAAAAAATTAATATTTTATTATTTAAATTTATTAATTTAATTAATTTAATTAATTTAAATATATATTTTTTAAATTTTAAAAATGCCACGCCACTTGGGGGTAAAATTTATGTGACTTGAAATAACAGAAAAATTTTTTTCAATTTTTTATTATAAAAAAATTTATATGCTGTTATTTTTCAAGATATTTTTAAAATTTTATATTTAATTTATAATTATGCATGTTTATTATTTAAATGCATGATTTAATTATATATAATTATAATATTTTTCTATTGTATATGTTTTTTTTTTTTCTTTTTTGGACGCTTGTCGACGAAATAAAAAATAAAAATAATCAATATATCTATGCCCAACTTTACTCCACAATAATTTTTGGAGTAAATAATTGGATTAAATAAAAAAATTAATTATTTATTTATATATATAATTATTTTTAAATATATTTTTATATTATTTATTTAATTATAAAATTTATCATACAAATAACTATATATTTATTAATTTTTTTATGATAAAATTTATAAATAAATAATAGTAATAGTGCATGCATGATGGTTATATAGACAATTTTCAAACCGTCGTTTCGTTTTTTTTTCTTTTTTTTTCCAACATTATAACATTTTACATAAAAGAAAACTAAAAACAGGGGTCCTTGAAACAGGAAATTCTAATACCACCTGCTTTCCAAGAATAGATCATAGAAAACGAAAGAAAATGGTAGTAAAAAAAGTAAAATATAAAAAAATTCCAATCTTTTAAATAGATTTTTAAATTAAATTAAAAATAAATAAATTATACTTTTTATTTATTTAGTTATTTTTTATCATTTTTGTTATCACAATTATGTAATTTTGTGATAAAATTACAAACACAAAAGTGTACTTGTTATTTGATAGGTAAATTACAAGTTTCCTCTTCGTTAACAAACAAAAAAAAAAAAAAAAAAAAACTGATTCGTTATCGATAATAATTTGATAAAAAAAAAAAAATAAAAAAATATTAAAAACTTGGTGATATAAAAAATAGACTGATCAAAAGCATTTTTTTATTTTTTAAAAATGCATTTGTAAGAAATAAAAAAAAAAAATTTAATAAATTAATTTAAAAATTTGATTAAAATTATTGTTTTTTATTTGTTTCTTTTTTTAGATAATATATAAACAAGATGAACTCTGAACTAATAAATGATGTTAAAGAAAAAAATACAAAATTAATAATAAATATGGATGATCAATATTTAATTGATAATAAATTAAATAATATTTATTTATTTAATCAATGCAATGATAAAGGTTTACTAAATGTAATGGAAAACTATTTAAGGTAAATTAATATTTAAATTTATATTAAAAATATGTTTGTTTTTTTTTTTTTTTTTTCAATCAAATAATTTTAAATGTTGTATTTACAATTTGATTAATATAAACTTGATAATATTCCATTAATATTATTTGTACTTGGTAAATAGTTTCATGGTTATTTGTTTAGAGTTTTGATAATGTAATTTCATTTAAAATAAAATAAAATCACTACCTCATACTACTCAAAAGTTTACTATGTGAATGGTATAAAATATCGATAGCATCCAACCGTAATTTCATTAATATTCTGTTTGTAATTTAAAAATTTAAAATATATAGTAATAATAATAATGACGTTATCACAAATGAACCAATTAAAATCGTATGATTCTCTCTGAATTTAAATAAATAATTCAAAAAAAAAAAATGAATTTAATGAATTTTAAATTTTACATGTATTTTTAACTAGTGTATTTATTTAAAAAAAAATATATATATATATATATCTTTGTGTTTTATTATCATGTTTGATAGTTAATAAAAATAATAAAATTCTTTTTTTTTTTATTTTTCAATTTCAGAAATTTACGGTCGAGTGTTAACGAATGTCAAACAAAGCCATTGAGGGTTGAAAAAATAAAAGATTTTACGAGCGAAAATTTACAATTTTTTTTTCATTATTATAAAATGATGCAAGATGTAAGTATTTTTTTTATTTTGATTATATTACTTTTTATTTATAATAATTATTTAAAAAATATTAAATAGAATTTATATTTATTTTGTATTGATTTAATAATGTAAAATATTCTAAATAGAAAATTCAATTTATATTATTATTTTTATTAGCTTATTTATTGGATCTATTTTATTGTTATTTATTATTATTTTATTTATTTTTAGGATTGTGATCGTGAAGCATACTTGGATATAATGTCTGATTTATTAGAAATTTACATTGATATGGAGCTAAAAGTATCAAAAAAAACTATTGAAGAAATGGAAATAATATCTGATAAATTTACTCAATATTTATATTTATATTTAGGTATAAAAATTTATAAAATTTTACATTTGTTAATAAAAAATAACAAAGAAAATATTATTTATTTTTTATTGACTTAAATGTCAATTTGATTATAAAATTATTTAAAAAAAAAAACAAAAAAATTTAATTTAAAAATTATATAAATTGATTTTTAACTAAAATTTTGATAAATTAATTAATCATTTGATTTTTTTTTTATTTTCAGATAATTCAGTAGAACACATGTTGGATATAATTTTGAAAATTCAATTAATTAGTTCAACTTATCATCACATATTGAATACCCTCATACCGTAAGTAAAAAAAAAATATAAAATTTTATAAAATACATATGAATATTATATTGATTAAATTTAAAATTTTATTGCAGTAAAATATTAAAAATAGTACCAAGTAATCCGAAAATTGATTCAAAGGGCACAATGTATGTTCGATATTTTTTAATATATTCATATTGGAAATTAATAACAAATAATGAAATATTAAAAAATAATATTAATAAATTTGCACATTCATCATTATCAATAAATCCAATATCATTATCAGATGATTTAAAAGATAATGTATTACCAAAAGTGCCAAATGATAATTTAATAACAACAAATATATTATTAACATTAAAATTTGATATTTATAAATCATGTGAAAATTTTATAAAATATATAAAAAATTTAAAAAAAAAACATCATGAAATATTGGATACATCAAAGGTAATATATATATATTTTTTTATAAATTAAATAATAAATTTTCCTTAAAAAATAATAATTTTTTTAACAAGCATTTTTTAAGGATTTATTTTGAAATTATTATTATTTTATCAAATTATTATCGATTATTAAAATTTAATTTAATTAATTGAGTATAAAAAAAAAAAAAAAAAAAAAACAAATTAAATTATTATAGTTTTTTAATTGTCAATATTATTTGTTATAAATAATTACAAATAATAATTTATTTTTCTTAATTTTATGAACTATTTAACAGCCTGAAGATAAAAAATTAAATATAATTAATAATAATAGTTTAAATAATTTATCTGATAATAGCTCTAAATTAAATAATAATAAAATAATAAATCAACGTAAAAAAAAACATGTATTAACACCAGGTCAAGTATTATTAGTTGATTTAACAAATGACAAGACAAGTGGTCGTATAATACGTGATAAAGAAAAAATTAAAAAAAAATTATTATGGATTAAAGAAATTGGAAAAAAAAAATTAAATAAAAATTTAATAAACAACAACAATGAAGATATTAAAATAAATAAAAATAACAACAATGAAGATTTAACAACACTTGAAGAATTATATGATATAAAATTATTCAATATTAATGATGATAATACAAAAAAATCAATTCAAAAAGATTTTGAATTATGGTTAAGTGATGTATCATCATCATCATCATCACTAATTTATAATAATATTATAAATAATTCTATTGAAATAAAAAATAATATAATACCAATATCAATTAATCATAAATTAATTGATACAATTAATGAAAAATTAAGTAATATAAATAAAATTATTAATAATAATAATGATAATATAACAACAACAAATATAATTGAATCATCAATTGATAATAATAAAATAAATAAAATAATTAAAGAACCTGTTAGTACAAATACAAATAAAACTGATGATTATAAACGTAAAACAGTATTACATTTAAATAATTCTATTAATAATAAAATAATAATAAATAATAATATTAATAATAAAGAATTAACATCATTAAAAATTAAAGATGTTGAATTTAATGATAATACTGATGGTTTATCATTATTAGCAAGTGTATCACAACATGTACTTAATTTAGAAACATCAAAAATTCATGATAACACAAATGTATCAGCTAATAATATTGATAATTCAACTGATAGCTCAAATAGTTCATCAATATATTATAATAATAATTATTCTGATAATATAATAAATTATAATAAAAATAATATTATTAATTATGATAATGAATTATTAAAAATATATCCAGATGATGATATTGATAGAATTGGATTAAATGTTGAAGTAACATCAACTGAAGATACATTTAATCAATGTACAAGTACAGTTTATTATAACAATGATAATGATAATGATAATAATTATCAACAAGATGATAAAGTTATATTAAATGGTGAAACAGTTGTATTATTACAAAAATCACCAAATAGTAATTTATATATTATCAATAAAGCTAATGAAAATGATAATATTAAAAATGATTTATTATTAAATAATGAAATTATGGAAAATAATAAAAATAATATGACATCATTATCAACAACAACAACATCAACAACAACAACAACAATAAAATATAATATTAAAAATGAATACAATAATTTTATTGAAGATAATCCAACATCAACATCATTATATCATGATTCAGATAATTATTATAATTATAATAATAAATATAATAATAATAAATTAATTGATCAAACATTACCACATTCAACAACAATATCATCATGTAATAATAAAAATTGGTACAATTCATTTGATGATGATAAAAAAAATATCATAAAAACATGTAAATTTAAAAATGATAAAGAAATTGAAAATGAAAAAATTCATAATAATAAAAATATTATAAATGATAATAATATTATTATTAAAAATGAATTAAATTATCATTTACCACCTAAAAAACGTTTTAGTTTTTCTAATAAAAATTTTAATAATATTATTAATAATGATAATAATTTAATTATTAACAATAGTAATAATAATAATTATACAAGTGAATCAATGATATCAATTGCATCATTACAAAATAATAATAATAATAATGATAATAGTAAACAAATAAAAAGAAATTATAAAGATAATAATAATTTTTGTTTTATTAATAATGATAATAATACAAATAAAATTAATAATAATAATAATACAAATAAAAAAAATGGTAAAAAAAGATTTAATGATGAACAAATATCGAGGCCTTCGAAGAAAGTTAAGGAGCAATTATCTCCAATAAAAAATTTGAAAAAACAAACAAGAAGTTCACAAAGAAAAGTACCTAAAGTTAATTATTGTTATAATGATATTGAAGCTGAGTGGAAACCGTCCACTGATAATAATATGACACGTAAAAAAAAAAAAACAAATCAATGATTAATTGAATATGTTAATATTAATTTTTTTTTTTTTTTTTGTAAATATACCACTTGTCTTGTACACAAATATTTAATATTTTTCTTTTTTATTTTTATTATATAATTTGTAAATTAATTTTTTTTTTTATCTAATATTGAATTATAATTAATAATAATTATATATTTATTTTTTTTTGTTTATTTTCATTATTAATTAATTTTACTTGTTTTTTTAAAAAATTTAAATATGTAAATTTTAATAAAAAGTAAAAAAAAAATACCTGACCGTTCGACAGGCTGTGGTATAATCCATTCTTGTACAAATTCTGTAAATAATAAATATTTAATAATTAGTAGTATTAAAAAAATTAATTTATAAATTATGAGAATATAGGATATTTGTTTTTTTATTATTTTTGATTGATTTAAAATAGATACATCATAGAAGATTAGTCATCATTTGAAGATATAAAAATTGAAGATATTTATGATATTTAAAATTGAAAATTTTAATAATATTAAAAATATCAACAATGAAGATACAAATTTATTGGAATTTTTAAAAAATGAGCTTTTTTTTATTTAATAAAAATTCCATAAATTATTCTGGGTAAGTTTTAATTAAATATATATTATATTTTTTTAAATATTTTTAATATTTTAAATATATATTTTATAATGTTTCAGATCAATTCAAGATGAGATAGAAGACAAAATTAAATTTAACAAGTATTCCGTTCCGTATCGATAGAAAAAAAAAAAAAAAATAGCCAATAATTTGTTTAGAAGATAATAAATAAACAAAATTAAAAAATGAATAGTAATAAACAAAAATATTTTCTTCAATATTATTAAAAAACAAAATAATTATTTACATAAAAATACTGGTTAAATTTAATTTAATCAGTAAACGACGCATAATCAAAGTACATTTTAAAATACTTTTATAATTATTTTAATTTTTTTTTTTTTATAATTTAAAATAATAATTATAATACAAATCAAAAATAATAAACTGATTTATCAGCATAGCCAACAAATAATATAATTAAATTAAAAAAAAAAAAAATACGCGTCGTTTAGCTACCTCGAATTGATATACTTAATTTAGAAACAAAAAAATTTCGCTAATAAATTGAAAAAAAAAAATTTAATTTGTAAATTATAAACCATAAGACTGAAAAAAAATTTTAAAAAAAATTAAGTATATTATAATACTGCTTGCATGATGATAAATTAGGTTAAAAAAAAAAAAAAACAAAATTTTCTCGATATTATATAAAATAAAAAATAAAATATTAAATCAATTAATAATTATAAAATTTAAAAATGGAAATTAGTTAGTCAAGTATCTGTGCTAGATAGCTGTTTAAAAAAATACGAAAATTAAAAATTAGAAATTTCATAAATTTTAAATTAAAACTGACATTTTTATTTGTAAATTTTTTAATTATTATTTTATTAAAAATAGACATAGTTATTAAGGATAAAATTTTTTTTTTCCTGATACCTGATATCAAATATCATAATTATAAACTAAATAACAATATAATAAATAATTTATAATTTTTCTGAATTAGATATATATATGTGCCTCCCTCAAATGGTTACCAATAAATTGCCAAAACAAAAAAATATTGTAATAAATATTTATATACATATATATATATAAAAATAATAAAAAATAAAAAAAAGAAACAATGAATATAAATAATACGTAACAAAGATAATATTAATGATAATTTAAAAATTTAAAAAAAAAAAAAAAGCCTAATAATAATTATCGCAAATAATAATTTCTAAGCGATCAAAAATGCCATAAATAATTTCTTCCTCAAATAAACAATAACCAGTCAAATAGTAAATTAAAAATAAACTTTTTAATATTAATTAATAATTTACCATAAAGAACACCTCGTTAAAATTATTAAACAAAAAAAATAAATAAATAAAAAATCTATTCTATGTTTTAAAAAAGTCTGATAAATTTAAGTATAAACAAAATTTCGAAATGAAATTTAATAAAGTATTAGAAAATTTAATCTCTTACATGTGAGTAGTTGGAAAAAATTAAAAACAAAAAACAATAAAATAAGAATAATTATAATAAGCAAGTAAAAATTATCATTAAAAATTATTTGTTTCAATTTTTTTTTTTTTTTTTAAATAATTTATTTATCAATTTTATTTTATTTAAATTTTTCATTGTATGTGTTTGTAAAATAAATAAATAAAAAATTATTTAAAATATTTGTGTTATTAATTTTTTTACTATTTGAAATATTTTTTTTTGTTCTATTTCTTTTTTTGTTTTATTTTTTTCAATTTCATTTCTTGATACAAAGAAATGAAGAATTTCTTACGAGTCGACAATTAAAATGGATTCACTGAAGTATTTATTTTTTTTTTTTTTTTTTTAATAACAATAATGGCAGTGGAAAACAAAAAATAGGTGAACAAATAAAAGAGCACTTTTCTAAATTGTTTTGCACACTCTTGTATTTAAAAAAAAAAAAAACCTATATACATGACAAGAGTAAGTACAGTTGTTCATAAAAGTCTAAAAATTTTTAAGATTTTAAAATAATTATTATCATATATTTTCTTCTTTTTTGCAAGTAGATGAACAATTTAATGATAAATAAAAGCGCTTGCGCAAAAATAAACTGGGGGTGCGTCGTGTAAACTAAAATAATAATAAAAAAAAAAAAAGCTCATATCCATGAAGTGGGTGGTAGATGTTGAAAACACAAGTTGGATCCAACAAAATCCTTCAGTTTCGCAACATTCATGAACGTGAATACAAGACTATTTGAAAAAAAAAAAAAAAAAAAAAAAAAAAAGGAAAATATAATTATAAAATCATTATGATAATTAACAATAGGATAAACCATGTAGTTAAATATAATTGTTAATTAAAAAAAAACAATAAAGTGGGTGTTTTAATAATTAAAAAAAAAATATAAAAATAATAAATTGTGAATTGAAAAATAATAAACTCACACACAGATAAAATAAAATAGTGATAAAAAAAAAAATAAAATAAATAAAAACGTGATTTTTTTTTTTTTTGTTAAATTATTTTTTATATTATTTATAAATTGTTAATTTATTATTAAATAATAATAAAATATAATTTTAATGTTAAAAAAATGTATATTATTAATAATTTTTGTTTTTTATTAATTTTTTTATTTATTTATTTAAAAATATGCTTGGCAACAAAAGGTAATTAAATATAAATTATTTATTATTTTTAATTATTATAATTTTTTTTTATCAATTTTTATCGAGAACAATGACATCAGGGATTTGTCTTTTTTGATGTTTATTGATGCTTGAATATTATCGAGGGACATATACTAGCAGCTGATCAAATTACTCCAAAAAATTATATTATTATTTATTATTTTGTTTATTTAAAATAATTATGTAATTGTTATTTTTAATATAGTAATTATTAATTGATATATTAACACGTGTTTAAATAGTATTTAAAAAAATATTTACTTTGTGTTTTTTTTTTAAATTGTTTATGTTTGATTGAATATAAATATGTATAATGATTTTAATTAAAGATATATATTATTAGTACAGGATATTTAAACTAAGATAAAATAGAAAACACAACAAAACCACAAAATTTACTTGTCCAAGTTTATCAAGACACTGTGTACACTATTTTACTTTGGTATTCTAAATTCAATTGAAACTTTATTCTATTTCCATTAACACCCACTGTCATTACCACTCAATACATATACAGATAAATTTATTTTATCATAATTATAATTATATATATTTTAAAATACAAATTATAAAAAAAGTTTTTTAATTATTTCAAAAATAATTTAGTTTTAGACTTTTAGAAAAAAAAAAAAAAACAAATTATTTTATATTTATTTATTTTTTTTATATTTAATTTAGATGATAAATCAGCAAAAAGTGAATGTACATTGATTAATCTTCATCCCATGATCATAATAACATACAATAATATCACGATAGTAAAAGTAAGTACAAAAAAAAACATATTTAAATTTAAAAAAAATAAATAAACTTGGCAAAAAAAAATTACTATTTTTTATTTATTAGAATATATATAAAATAGGATTAATATATAAAAACAAAAAAAAATTTATAGACATTATCTGGGATGTTACGTGATTCAGATCAGTTTGAGTGCTTTTCTCATGCATATGTATTAAATTGAAGATAGAAACCGACATCAACATTGCATTGAAATATAGATAGAAATAATAAAGATAATCATATTATTGATTTTCAAATAAATAATAAAATTCAATTGTGTTATTAAAAATTAAAAAAATTATAACACAAGAGGTTATCATAATAACAAAATTATAAACTTTGATTTAAAAAATAATAATAAAAAAAAAAAAAAATAGAAAATCATATTATTTTTTTAAATATGAAAATCTTTGTGTGAAATTATTTTTAAATAAATGAATAATTAAAATTAATTCATTCACCCTGTTATATATTAGCACAACTATCATATTTATAAACTTGTTTTATTTTATTTTTTTTTTGTAATTTAAAAAAGTAGATTATATTTTTATATATTAGATAGAATAATAAAATATGATTTAAACAGACAAATAACATAACAATTCAACATGGTGAACGAGTTACGATGAGATGTCGTGAATTAGGCAGATATAAACTTGTTGGTGATAATATTTTACAATGTCAAAATGGTTTATGGAAAGGTAAAACACCTTCATGTACACCAACAACATCAATTTCAAATTATACAGGTAAATTTTATCATCATAAGTATTTATAATAATTTTTTAATTTAAATTACAAAAAATTTTTATTTATTTAAATTAATTTTTAAAAATTTTTTATTGTTTAAAATAATTATTATTAAAAATTGATTTATTTAAATAAATATTGATGAAAATTAGGTGATAAGAGAGGGAATAAATTTTAAAAAGTATGAGATTTAAGAAAGTTTTAACAGCAGATTTTTACACCCTCCTTAAGGGATTGTGGGTGAATGCTTGGCAAGGGAACGATCTAGTTCACTTTGGATTTATTTTCTAGCCACGTAGTTTTTTCGCATCTTTCAAACATACTGTATTTTTTTTTTTTTTTATTTTATTTTTCTATTTTACTGATTTTATTTTTCTGTCGACAGACTGTATTCTCATTCCAACTACAATCACTCATACAATGCTACAATTGTTACAGTAAAAAATAAAAAAAAAAAACCATTTATTTAAAACAATCAATTTTATATATTTTAAATAATCTTTTAAATCAATTTTTGCTTTATCTAAAAAAAAAACTGGTATTACTATTTTTAAAAAATTCTTTTCTAAAATACTTTTAATAAATTTATTTTTTTTTTTCTTAGCTATATACATTAGACGGTTAAATAAAGTAGAAAGAGTTGAACTCATTTTGGCTAACATTGTTGATGAAAAAGCTTATGGGACAAAAAAAATATATATATAAATGTATTTTTTAAATAAAAATAAATAAAAATGAGAATAAGGGTTTGAGGGATGAAAAGAATTGCGAAATAGCTTTTGGACCAAGTGGTCAAAGAGGTAAAGAAACTGGTAAAAAAAAACAGCTGCTACCATATGAAATTGCGTATGTGAGGTTGAACAAAAGGCGTCACTTTGTACAAGGCCACATAAAAAAAAAAAAAAAAAAAAAAATTGTACAAAAAAATACTTATCAAAAGAAATAATAAAAAAAAAAAAAAAAATTGCTATATATATTCACAGGGGTTATTATAAACGTTCAACTACCAACGATTATTTCTATGATTAAGTGGTCAAAAAAAATATATCAAAAAATATATCAAAGACAGTAAATAAAAATAATAATTAAATATAAAAATAATATAATAATTATATTTATATATTAATAATAATAATCTTTTATTTATTTTTTAATTAAAAAAAAAAAATGAAAAATTATTGTGGTTATTTTGTGGTTGGCTTTGGGTATTTATTGAGATAAATTTTTAATAATAAAATAAACAATTTTTACTTTTTAATTATAAATAAATTTAAATGATAATTTTTATTTAATTTTTATATAGAAAATGTACCACCAACAATATTATTTGGTTTACCAAGAGGATCAGCAGCAATTGAACCATCAGGTGCACTTGCTATATTTCCAGGTAGTATATTACATCTTGAGTGTCTTTTTTCAAGACATTTGGGTAATCCAGAATGGACATGGACATCAACATTTCGTCAGCATTTAACAGGTTAATTATTATATACAAAAAAAAATTATAATTAATTTAAAAAGCTAATTTGTGCTTTATCTCTTAAATAAATTGCAATTTTTTTTAATATTTATTTTGTTCTTAATTTTTATGATGAAAAGCAGTTACTAATTAATTATTATTAATAAAAAAGTATTTTAATTAAAAAATTTATATATATATATTTATTAAAATAATAATAATTATTATTTTATTTTAATTAAATTAATAATAAACCACAAAAACTTTTATTTTCATAAAATCATATCAGAATAATCTACATTTTTTTTTTTTTATAAATTTTTTATTTAAAAGTACACAGTTATATTTTATTTTGTAAATTCAAGTTTTATTTAAAACTCATATTATATATGAAATAATAAATATAATCCTATATACTCAAAATTTTATGCAACAGTATGTTTGTGAAATTTGTTTGTATTTAACAACTACTGAACTTTATATCCACACTTGACATCTTGACAATTAATTTTAAAAAATATATAAATTCAACAAAAAAAATATTGCAATATATATATATTTTTTAAAATGACTTAAAAATATTTAAAAAGTTATTATAAATTTA
Organism: Lysiphlebus fabarum; assembly: GCA_011426435.1. Lineage (NCBI taxonomy): Eukaryota > Metazoa > Arthropoda > Insecta > Hymenoptera > Braconidae > Lysiphlebus > Lysiphlebus fabarum. The sequence goes on along the minus strand of WSYQ01000341.1, from coordinate 162,258 downwards.
TTTGACTTTGATGATTTATTAATAGTTTTTTATTGATTTATATACTTGGTATTATTAATTTCCATATTTTTATTTGATTATTAAAATATTTTAAATGAAAAAAAAAAATATTTCATTGACTATTTTTGACACAATATTTTATGAAAAATAAAATTTCACCAGTAAATAAATGAATATTTCAAATATAATAATAGTGATAAAAAAAAATTGATGGAAATATATTTATTATAAAAAATAAATAAAAAAAAAATATAAAGAAAATTTATAAATGTTAGATTTGTCGACATTGATGTAGAATTTTTATTCCAAATATAAATATATATATATATATTTTTTTTATGTATTTTTGTTGAAAGAAAAGATATAATATTTGAAGAATATAAAAATGATAAATTATTTAATTTCAGGATGGGCAATATCATCATCGGAAAAAGACTGGAAATATCGTCTGTCAATATATTACATAAAAAATCAAGATTCTGGAGTTTATACTTGTTCAACTCCCAAAGGATTTACAAATTCAATACGAATTCATGTTGCTGGTAATTAATAATAATAATAAATTTAAAAAAAAATTTTTTTATATAACAATATTATAATTAAACTATTTTAATATATATATATATATTTTTTTAAATATAAATTATTCAAGTTGAGTATTAGATACTTCATGAGTAAGTTTCTAAAGTCAAACTTTCAAGTTAATTTTGTTCAACAGTTACCTTATTACTATATTAAAATAACTTTTATCTTTTTATTATAAAAATAATTATAAAAATAATTAAAATAATAAAAAAACAATAATAATAAATATATTTTTTATTTTAAAGATATTCATTGTCCTTCATTGAATCGATTACCACAACCAATAACATCTAAAATTCAAGGCACAAGATTAGGACAAAAAGCTGAATTTAAATGTCCTGATAATTATCGACTTAATGGTACAAATATATTAACATGTCAATACAATGGTAAGACTTTAATTTTTTTTTTTAAATTCTCATTTAAAAATCAATTTACATTTTTTATTTCCAATAATTTACAATCAAACAAAAATATATTTATTTATTTTTATTTTTATTTTTCGTAATTTGTGTATTTTAAAAAAAGTAAATAAAAAAAAAAATTTTTTTATCACAAACAATATAATTGCAAATCAAAACTCGTTAGTTTTACAAATTAAAAAAAAAAAAAAAAACAAAACAATAATAATAATGATAATTGAATAAAAATATTTTATAAGAATAAAAAAAATAAATAAAAATATATTTTAAATTACAGGAAAATGGTCAAATAAAATACCAACTTGTGAATTAATACAATGTCCTCCAATTAATGAAATACATTATATTAATCCAAAATTAATAATGTTGCAACATAATAATAGTGTTAATGGTATGGCAATATTTACTTGTTTATGGGGTAATAATATTGTTGGTTCATCAATAATAACATGTGATAATAATGGTCATTGGAATACAACAATACCAACATGTTCACGTAATATATTAATAATTATTATTTATTATTTATTATATTTATTATATATATATATTTATTTGTTTAATTAATTTTTTTTATTTTAATATAATAGAAATAACATGTCCATTACCAAATTCACCAAAAAATGGTATTATTGAAATTGAAAAAATAGCTGGTAAAAAACGTAATAATAGAATAAGAAAAGTTGGATCATTATTAAAATTTTCATGTTTACCTGGACATAAAATGATTGGTGAAAGTTCAATAATATGTACAGAAAATGGTACATGGTCACATGAACTACCAATATGTAAGTTAATTATTTATCAAATAAATATATTTTGATATAATATTTATATAATTATATTTTATATATATTTTAGGTGAAGTTATGTGTCCTTATCCAGGTGATCCACCACATGGTATAATATCACCATTAAAATTTTGGTATAAACCAGGTGATACAATACAAGTAACATGTTCACCAGGATATGTTACACCACTTGAAGTTAAAAAACCAACATGTAAAGATAATGGTGTATGGAGTGGACCACCACCACCTTGCAAATCTTGGAGTGATGTTTAAATAAATAAATAAAAAACACAAATATATTAAATTTTAACAACAATTTACTAAATAAATAAATAATTAATTTGATCAACGATTTTTCAACGAATATACAAAATAAGTTATACATTAAAATTAAATTAAAAAAAAAAATATATATATATAACATTAAAATAATTGTAATTAAAAAATAGAATAATATTTTGTTTTTTTGTTTTTTCATGAAAAATAAAAGAAAAACAAAATATTTAACAAAAATAACAAATTGATTTATTAATATTGGTGTTTTTTAATTATTTTTTTAATTTTTTCAATTTAAAAATATTTTTTATATATTACAGAGAAATTTGTTCATTAAAAAATCTAATTAAAATTTTTAAATTTAAATCTTTATTGCAGTCTTTAATAATAATTGGAAAATAATTTAAAAAAAGTTTTTTAAAGTTTTAATTGTTTTTTTTTTTCAAATTAATTTTTTCATTTTTATTTAAACAGTTTTTGATAATTAATTTTTTCATTTTATCACATATGCTTTTGAATAATGCATTGTGTTTTTTTTTTTTAACATTTAAATAAAATTATTATTATTATATTTATTTTAATTTTAAAAAGAATGGTACTTATCATTTGTCCTCTCTTAAAAACTTGAATATTTTTATTTGCAAAAAGATTAATTAAAGCTCTCTCTACTTTTGTAGGATCAACCACGTCATTTAAAAACTCTTCAACAATATAAAGATAAGTGTACACACATAAACGTATACATATAAAATAATAAAATAATAAAAATATGTAAATAATTGTCAAAAAAAGATATATTACACAAGTAAATTTCAAAAATATATATATATATTTATTATCTCATTTTTATTTAAAATTCATATAGAGTATTTTGATGTTAAATTTTTATACAATTAAAAATTAAAAATTATATTAAAATATTATTTGTTATTTTAAGGGATGACAAACAGTGTCAAATTAAATTAACACTTAAGTCTTTGTAAATTTGAAGGATCGATACATTAAACTGACATAATTATTTACCATCACGTAGAAAAACTTTCTCTCATAATAAAATCAAAATTAAAAAAATATAATAATAAAAGGGGAAAAAAAATAAATAAATAAATAAACAAGGGATGAAAGTTTATAACCATCAAACATTATTGTATTTATACTTATTACTGGCGTCAAATTGACTTGAACAACGTAATTGCCTTGAGAAAAAATAAAATAAAATAATAATAAAAAAAAATACCCCAGTAATATATTTTTTATTATTTTTTTTTTTTTTTTATTTCTTCATCATCAGCAAGTTCAATTCACTTTATATAAAAATATATATATAAGTATATGAAATAGAATAAAATTGAAAAAAGGGGATACAAAGAAACTATAGTGTTAAAAAAATATAAAAAAAAAAAAAAAATAAAATAATAAAAATATTTGAGGGTTGATTTTATAAAATTCATTGAAAATTTTCTTTTAAACTTTTTTACCTGAATTTTTATGATTCAGTGTTTTATCAATTTTTTTTTTTTTCAAACTAAATAAAATAAACTTTGTATTGAATAAAAAATATATATATATTATTCAATAAATTTTTTACAAACTAAATTTACTTATATCTATTTTTTTTTATCTTCTTTTTTAATTTTTTCTTCGTCAATTTAATTTTTACAATTTATTTTTATCGTATTTTTAAAAAAATAATAATATTGCAAGCTCTAATTTTACTACCCTAAAAATTTTCATTTTTTTTTTATAAAACACATATTTACCCAGTTAAAAGGTTCAATATAAAAGAAAGAAAATGAAGAAAAACAAAAAAAAAACAAGTGTCTAGATGAGGAGGAAAATAAAATAATAATAAAAAAATATTTCAAGAGGGGTTGATGACTTGATAGTATATGTGATAGTGTGTATATGTATTTGTATATATATGTAATATGAATTGGGGGTTGAAAAAGATGGTGAGGTGAAAGTAATCAAGCCTGTAGATCTCGTAACACCAATGTGAGTTTCCCTTGGGGCCAATACGTTGCCAAATTTACCTCGAGGGTGAATTTTAAAAAGATATGGTTCTGGATCTTCAGCTTTAGATTATAATGCTCATCGAGTCGTGAGAAAAAGATAGTTATATTTATATCCAGACGAAAATCTATTTATATATATAAATATATATATTTTTTTTTTTTTTTTGCCCTTTAGGCTTGAATAGTTTTTTCACTCTACTACCACTCACAAGTTACTATTTTATTTTATTTAAAAAAATACATTAATATATATTTTGGTGCATATATACATACAATTGCCTGAAGGTTATTCAACTTTTAACATTCACTTTTGTTTATTTCATTCAATAGTTAAATCTATTTTATCATCTTTTTATTTTTAAATTAAAAAAATCAATTGAGTCTTTTTTCTTTTAGATAAAATTTCGATTCGACACCCCCTGTGAGCCAATTTATTTTAAAAATGTAATAAAATTGAAAAATAATAACAAATTATTAATTAAATAGTTGAAATATTGTTAAAAATGATTTTTAAACAATAATTTGTTGTTATTTTTCTATTTTATTATATTTTTTAAAAAATTGGCTCACAGAGTATTTCGAATCGAAATTTTATCTAAAAGAAAAAAGTCTCAATTGATTTTTCGAATTTTTTAAGTAAAAATTAATTATAGCTGATACAGTTTTTTATCATACTAAAACTCATAATTGTCTTTGTTTTGTATTATTTATTTATTTTTTTTCAAATAATAAACAAATAAAATTACTAAATAGTTCTCATTTGACCGGTAATAGAAAAAAATTATTTACCAAGTTAAAAGAAAAATAAAGTAAGCTAAATTAAAGACTCTTTTTTCTATTATTTAAAATTTATATCAATGAAACTTTATATACAATTATTTGTTAATAAAATACACGACTTTTTTTTAGTGTCATTCAAAATTATACCGCCTTTTTTTTTTCAACACCGACATTAATGATCATGCGCAATAAGTATTTTTTTTTAGTTGGAAAAAAAATAATTTTTAATATTTTTTTTTTATATTTAAAAATAATAAATAATATTGTTTGTTTATTAATAATAATAAATAATATTGTTTGTTTATTAATAATATATTAATTTATATATAAAAATTATTGGGTGTTTTTTTTTTAATTAATTGTTTAAATAAAAAATATTTATTTTGTATACAAAAAGTTTGACACATTCAGTAAACAAAACCAATAAAAACATTACACTCTAAAACCATGTGGAAATTAATAAAGAGTTCTAATTATTTACATTTAAATAATGTCATTAATCCCAGGTAAATAAATAAAATATTAAAAAAAAAAATTATATTAAATTTAAATTATATTAAACTTAAAATAAACAATCAAAACTTGACAAAAAATAATAAACAAAAAACTCATGACGAACTTCAACATAACCTCTTTGATTATTTTTTGTTTATAAAATTATTATGTATATAATGTTTATTAATAAATGTATATTTAAATAATTATATTTTATAGAATTAATTTAAAATTTGTTCGTAATAGTCATATATCGACAAAAACGACAAACAAATTAGGATTACCAGAAAAACCAAAAACACCATTAAATCCATTTTTTGTATTTTTATCTCAACAAAAACCTTTATTAAAAGCTAATAATCCTGGAATATCAGGTAGTCAATTATCAAAAAAAATTGGTGAATTATGGAATAAATATGATCCAATTGAAAAAGAAAAAATGAAAGAAATTTATAAAGAACAAATGAAAAATTATACAAGAGATATTATTGCTTATAATAATACATTATCATCAGAACAACAAAATAAGATAAAAGATTTTAATGAAAATATTAAAGATAAAAAATTAAATAAACAAATAAAACAGGTTTGTTAATAATTATTATAAATTATAAAATAAAAAATAACTTTTATTTTATTTTATTTTATTTTATTTTATTTCAGATTAAAAAAGACCTTGGTAAACCAAAAAAACCAGCTCCAGCTTTTTTTATGTATGTTAAAAATTGTGGTATTAAAAAAGACGATAAATTATTAAATAAAGTAAGTTTATTATTATTAAATTTAAATATAATATTGATGAATATATTTAATTGAATTTTTTATCAATTACAGGAATGGTTAAAAATTCAAGCTGAAAAATGGAATCAATTATCAGATAAAGATAAACAAATATATTACAATGAATATTCAAAAGTTAGAGATAAATATTATACAGATCTTATTACATGGGAAGCAAAAATGATTGAAATGGGTCATATTGAATTAGTTAGAAAATCTGTTTTACTAGATCTTCAAGGACCAAGTATTAAAAGTAAATTAATTTTTTTTTAAATAAATTATTTAAAATAATTAATTATTAATATTAATATAAATTTAATTTTTATATTTCAGAATTAAATACTGTTAAATCATCACAAAAAAAAGAAAAATTAAATAATATAAATAATAATTTAAAAAAAAATTTATTGTTAGAAGAATCAATAAAATCAAGTAACATTAATCAATCAAAAATAATTGTAGAGTCAAAAAATATTAATGAATTAATTGACAATGAAAAACCAATGAATATTGAAAATAAAACATCAAGTGTCAATGATAAATTAGTTGAAGAAAAATTAATTAATACAACTGATAAATTGGTAAAAGATTCATCAATTAAAAAACTAGGCAAATTAAAAAAAATTAATAAACCAAAAACAGTTGTTGAGTCAAAAAATATTAATGTATTAATTGACAATGAAAAAACAATAAATATTAAAGATGAAACAGCAAATTCCAGTGATAAATTTGTTGAAGAAGAAAAACTCATTAATAAAAATGATAAATTAATAAAAGATTCAGATGAATTAAAAAAATTCAACAAGTCAAATAAAACTACCACATCAATTGACAATGAAAAATCTAGCAATCTTGAAAAATCAATAAATATTAAAGATAAACCATCAAGTAACAATGAAGAAAAATTAAATATAATTGATGAATCAAAAAAAATTGAAAATCCAATAAATAAAACTTATGAATTTATAAAAGAAACAATTAATATTGATAAAAAAACAAATAATGATAAATCAATTAAAAAAGAATCTTCAATTTGGAATTGGTGGAAATCATGATAAATTAATTAAAAATTATAACAATATATTTAATTTAAAAATATAAATATGAGTTAAATAATATAATTTTTTCTTTTTTTGTATAAATTATATTTTTTAAAAATAAAAACTGTATAAAAGTTTAAAAAAAAAAAAACAAAAAATGAATAAAATTATATAAGTTTTGACATTAAATAACGTATCATTAATTAATTATGTTATCAATTTATATATTAATAATCAAAATTTATTATTTTGTTTTTCTGTAAAAAAAAAATATAATGAATCATGGTTTTATAATAATTATTTATGATTATTCATAAAATCAGTTTTTATATTTATACAAAAAAAAAAAAAACCATTAGATTCTTGAAGCCAGAATTAAAAAAAAATAAATAAAAAAATAATATTTAAAACTTTAACATGACTCAAATAAATTACTTAGTCATTTGTGGGGATTTTTTTTTTTTTTTTTTTTTCTTTTTATGTGTCATTATCCTATCAATAGATAGAATTTTTTTAAAAAATAATTTTCAATATTGTACATCAGAGGGCCTCACGAATAATTTTCCTTGAATTTTATTTTCTTAAAATATAAAATATAATAGTTGTGTGGTATCGTGGCTTACAGTCAACATCGACAAGCAACAAGTATTTTGTGTTTAAAAAATTAAAAAAAAAATATATAAGTATATATATTAAAATAAAAGTGAATAATACTATTTTAATATTAAAAAAAAAATATATATATAATTTAAATAATTATAGTATTATAATAGTAAAAAAAATAAATATTTCTTGATAGAAATTTGTGAGCACCATCTGAGGTTAGTGCTATAAGCACATGTATTAATACAGGTTACCTCTGGTAATACCTCGATTCATATAATATTTTTCAACCAGGAAATTTATTAATTAAAAAATATTAATTAAAATGAATTTGTTTATAAAAATATTTATAAATCTTTCATGGTTATTTGTATTTGTTGATTGTTATCGTCAATTTGAGTGTTTAATCTCAAACACGGATATACAATTGTTTAATGTAGGAGATAGGCTAATGATGTGTAGCATGTTTGAAGATATTAAAAAAAGTGCAATTCAAAGAAAAGTTCCTAATTGTTCAATAAAACAAATACAAGACTTTAGACCAACTTATTTGACTATTTCAAGTTTCAGCTCCAATGAATTACAGCATCTTTATAATATTGATTTTTTTGTTAATTTTGTTAATTTTGAATATATACGGTTATTTAAAATGAGTTTTAAAATTGATGAAATAGCAATTCTTTTAAAAAATAATACAAATGTAATAGATTTTCATTACCACATAAGTACATCAAAGCCTGTTATATTACCAAATAAAATATTTGAAAATTTAACAAAACTTCAAATACTTGATATATCTGAAAATGATATAGAAATTATTCCATTTGATTTATTAATTGATAATATTAATTTATATGAAATTAATTTGGAAAAAAATAAATTAACACATCTTAATTCAAGTATTTTTGAAAATTGTCGAGAATTAAAAATTATAAATTTATCAGATAATAAATTTATTAATTTTTATCCAGAATATTTTATAATAAATATTGAAAATTTATTTAATTTATTAAATGATGAATATAAAAAAATTGATAATTTATTATTTAATAATAACACAAATTTATTATTATCAAATAATAGATTAATAAAATTAAATGAAACAATTGATATTGTAAAATATAATACAGAAAAAATTAATTATTTAACTGAATTAGTTAAGCAAAATTTATCAGAAGATAAAATTTATGATTTATTTTTAAAACACGTAATACCACTTAAAGTTATAAAAATAAATGTATTTAAACTTGAAATACTTCATATTGATTCATTTGTTATTTTTCCAAATTTAACACATATTGAAATATCAGAAAATAATTTTACAATTGATTCAATTCCATCTGATATATTTAGAAAAAATAAAGAATTGACAACATTTTTTTTAAAAAATAATAAACAAAGTTTAAAAACTTTACCAAATGGATTATTTAAAAATTTAATAAATCTTGATACAGTTGATATATCTGGTAATAATATTGAATATCTACCATATGATTTTTTCATTGATAATATTTATTTAAGTTCAATTAATTTAAAAAAAAATTTATTAAAAAATCTTTATTTAAATTTTTTTTTTCATACTACTAATTTAATTGATATTAATTTTTCTGATAATAATATTACAAATATTGATGAAAATTTTTTTACACCACAAATAATGTCATTCAATGATAATTCACAAGAAGAATCATCAAAGTAAATATATATTATTATTATTTTTATATATATATATATATATAAATATGTTTAAAAATTTATAAATTAAATTAAATATATTTTTTTTTTAATTTCAGACAAATAAATAAAAATAAAACAAATGTTAAAAGTATTGAATTGAGTAATAATAATATTATAAATTTTTCAAAATTAAATTATACAAATTTTAAAAAAATAGAAAGAATTTATTTACAAAATAATAAAATTCAAAATTTAACAAGTAAAACATTTAAAGGTTTAATTTCATTAAGAATTTTAAATGTTTCATCAAATCAAATTTCATTTATGGAGTGGTAAGTTTTTTAAATTATTATTATTATTTAAATTATTATTATTAATATTTTCTTTTTTTAATAATTTATAGTGGTGTATTTAAAGATACAATTAAGTTAGAACAATTACATATAAGTCATAATAATTTACAAACAATTAGTCATTGTCACTTGAATCAACTTGTAAATTTAGCGTGGGCAGTATTTTCTTATAATAATATAAGTATATATAAAGATAAAGAAGAAATGAATTCATTAATGTCACCATTTCATGATTGCTATCTTATTCAAGAATTGGAACTTGATCATAATCAAATATCTTATATTTTATTTGATTGGATACCAAAATATAGCTTTTCTGTTAAATTATCACATAATCAGCTGTATTCTTTGAAGGTAATTATTTATATTAATTTTTTTAAAAATATTTTTATTAATTAAATATATATATATGTATTATAATATTATTTCAGGATATTGAATTTGTTTATCAAGTTGAAGATATAGAATTAGATGTAAGTAATAATAAAATAACAACATTTTTTACTGGAAGTCCACATGAAATTATTCTTGGTGATAATGAAGATGAATATAAAAAATATATTGTTTATACAAATTTAGATCATAAACTTAATATTCATGCTCATAATAATCCATTTATTTGTGATTGTAATGTATATTATTTACTTCCTTATATTGTTAAACAATCAGAAACACTTGAATATAAACATTTAACAATTCATATTGATAATTTAAAATGTGATGAAAAAAGTGTATTATATAATACACCAATAGTAGAATTAGAAAATGATACATACAAATGTTCAATAAATGAATCAATTATTCATAATAATAAAACATGTCCAAATAAATGTGTTTGTTGGAAAAAACCTTCAACTAATTCATATATTATTGATTGTTCAAATAAAAATTTAACAAATGCACCATATCCATTGGAATATTTACCAGGACATCAAATTGAATTAAATTTATCTAATAATTTATTAATTCATATGCCATTAATATCAAAACCTGTAGATAATTTAATTACTATTTTGGATATATCACATAATAATATTGAATATTTATCACTTGATATATTATCAATAAATATAAAAAAATTATATATGGACAATAATAATATAACAACAATTGAAATTGACGTTTTAAAATATTTTAATTACTTAAAAAATTTAAGTGAATTAACACTTTATAATAATCCATGGAATTGTGATTGTTATCTTGTTACAAATTTACCAAATTATTTATTAAAAATGAATTTAAGTCAATTTGAAATAAAAAATATTATTTGTGAAAATACAAAAAAATCAATATTAGATATATCAAAAGATGAATTATGTCCTAATATAAAAATTTGGATTAAAACTTTTATTATTGAATTATTATTAACAATAATAATATGTTTTATTATTATGATTTATTGTTATTATCATGTAAAAATTAAAATTTGGCTTTATTCAAAACAATTATTTTTATTTTGGATTAAAAAAGATGAAGAATTAAATAAAAATAAAAAATTTGATGCATTTATTAGTTTTTCATCAAAAGATGATGATTTTGTAATAAATACTTTAATAAATAAATTAGAAAATGGTAAACCATCATTTAAATTATGTTTTCATCAAAGAGATTGGAAACCTGGTAAACTTGTACCAAGTCAAATAACATATTCAATTGAAAATTCAAAACGTACTATAATTGTATTGTCTGATAATTTTTTAAAAAGTGATTGGGCAATAACTGAATTAAAAATAGCACATGGTGAATCACATATTAAAGGAATTAATGGAGTTATTATTATTGTATATAATAATATTCCATCAATTAAAAATCTCAATGAAGAATTACAATGTTATTTAAAAATGTATACTTTTATCAAGTGGGGAGATCCTTGGTTTTGGGAAAAATTAAGATATGCAATGCCTCATACAATTGAAAATTAATCAACAATATATCATAAATAAAAATTGATATAATTCATAATAAACAAATTCATATTTTATTGATATATAAAAATTATATTCAATAATAATTTAATCATTATTTGTTTATAATGAATTAATTAAAAAATATTATTTTAAAATAATCAAAACTATCAAATTGTATATGTTTATAATAATAAATAAATTTCAAGTATGAAAAAAATTTCATAACAAAATAATAAATTTTGATTGTATAAATATATGCAAATTTAATTTTAGATTTAAAAAAAAAAAAACAATTCAAATTAATTAATGAATCATTGTATAAAAGATTCATCAATTTAATACTTACATATATAAATAAATTATCTGAAATTAAAAAAGGGTTTATGCATTCATTTTTACATCATTTCATAATTCATTAATTTTCCAATTTTATTTTCATATAGATGAACCTGTAAAAAAGAAAAATAAATTGTAAACACTATACAACAGTTGAAATAATTTTTTATTTTCTGTTTTATATTTTTTTTTTTTTTTTACAAAAAAAGTTATAAAAATAATGTATAAAAAATACATTTTACAATAATTTAAATAATATAATTATAATAATTAACTATTTTTAAATAATGCACTTATATACATTGAAGAGTGTGGCTATCATGCCATTTACTCTTATTTATTTCTATGTTCCTTAACTTTGAATATGATCAGTTTGTTGTTGGTTGAAATTTATCTGCTGTAGTTGTAGTTGTAGTTGTTGTTGTTGTTGTTGTTAACTTGAAATATCAAACAATATTGATTTATTATTATTTGGTTGACAGATTGTCTCATCTATCGTTGAGATTATTTTTAGTCTTGTATATATATATATAGATTTTAACTGATAAATATTTGTTTATAACTATACAGTATAGTCATGATTTATGTCTTAAGTATATCCAAGTTGGTAAAATTATTTTATTAAACAAACTCAAAGTTACAAGTAAGTATAACATTTGTTTGTAGTATCGTTGTATCAACTTAATTAAGTACCATTTTCATTAAACCATTTGAAAATTTTCGGGTAGTAAACTTTTAGTTGTATATACCTTGACCCTTATCACTTTCATCAAACAGTTTGTGGTCTTATTGTAGTTTCGTATTTCTCACATAAATTTTATCTTTATAATAAACTTATGAAAATTATTTATTTTTTAAAATTAAATTAAATATTGAATTATCACATTATTTGGCATCAATAATTTTAATCTCAACTACAATTTATCTATGTTTTTATAATTATATTGTAGAAAAATAGTTTAGTTTATTTTTTTTTTTTTTATTAAAAAATAATTTATTTATTAATACTTACGTCTTTAAATAATCATTGATATTTCTCAATTCCATATCTTTAAAAAATTCTGAACGTAATTTCCAAGGTATATTTTTTGTTCCATTTAAAGATGATATTATCATTTCATTTAATTTATTATCAATATTATATTCCTTCGGCATCAGTGGATACATGGTAGTTATTCCAACTGATGCTATAGCATCATTACCATAATTACTATTGTTTATATTTGGATTTTGAGTCATGTATCGATTATAGAAAAATGGTTTTAAAATAATAACTATATATTGAATTTTCCATTGAATTTCTTGATTAATTTTTTCTCCATCAAATAATATTGCATTCATTGCTTTTGGTAGATTTAATTCATTTATATTTATTACTAATTTAACAGAAGTTTTTTTAAAACAGCTAAGAATTTTCATTGCTTCTTGTGCTCGAGGTAGTCGAAGTATAGCATCTGTTAATATATACATATCTTCTCGAGACATAAATAGTGATTTTTTAGATTTTTTTGTTTGACTATTTGGTATATTCAATATAGGATCATTTACATGACTATATGTATGACCAAATTTTCGATATTTTTTTGAATTGTTAAATAAATCTCTGTAAGTGGCATTTGATATGTCATGAACATGCTCTGGATCACCATAATATTGTACAAATTTTAAATCCTTGATATGTGAATCAGAGATGTGACTCCAATAATCATGTAAAAATTCTATACCACTACACAGAAGATTTTTGCTTGTGAGCCAGTGTGCTTTGCTTAATGAGCATAAAATTTTAACATTGTGTGTCACTATGTTGACCAACTTTGAAAAGTTCTGATTTTTGTATAGATCCATACTGACAATAAAAATTGATCGATAATCAAGTTTTCTACGCCTTTGGGCCTTACGAATTTACGACGACTGATTTCAGCGCCCAGCCAAACACAGTGAGCGTTTGTGGACACTATATCTATCTCTCTTGATCTTTCACTGATTTATCGATCAACAAATTTTATACTTTCTCACTTATTCTATACTCCTGATTTCGATACTGGATTTCTATATATTTTTTTTAAATGAATTATTGCTAAACTAATAAATTATTGTATAATTCACAAACGCAAAACTAAGCTGGACAATAATCACTTTTTTTTTTTTTTTTTTCACAAATCACTCAAAATTAAAATGGGTTAATAAGGTTAGATGATGTCACTATGGTGGTCCATGATAAACTGTAATAATTTCTAAAAAAAATTGGCCTTTTATACCTATGGGGGGGTGGTGTCGCGAAAAGTCATAAAAAAGTCTATAGAAATGCAGCTTAGTTATGAAAATCTACATAAAGCACGTATAGAAAAAAAAATCGTCGCGACAATAAAATTATTGTCTCAGAAAATCTGATACAATTTCATGGTCGATTAACCTGTCCAAACCTGCATTGTCCGATCATATAGCTTTATACTATGTCCATTGAGTATTTATCATGGGATTTTCTTTCTCAAACCTTTCGTTATGCTTTTGAGATGCTTACTTTTTGTTCCTACATATATTTCAATTCTCAGTTGCATTGATGAAGTCAAGTTTTTTTTTTCAACCTGCAGCAAGATCTAAAATTTCTATATTGCTTCTATATGTTAGCATGATTTTCGTTGATCGATTTCGTTTTTGAGAGAAGCTGCCTACTCGCGCTGTGTTAAAACTTTTTGTGTTTGCTTGCTGCATGTTGAACTCCAGTTGACTGGCATACATCATACATCTCGTGCTCCATGTAAAAATATGTTTACGAGAAGCAAGTAGGAACACATAGTGTGTCAGCGTTTCTGTATTGTATTTTCTTACTGTACAATGAGACTATAAGACTCTATACTAATGGACTGAGGCAATTATATGTTATTATTACTGTTTCATTTCAAATATTGACTAGATCTATATAAATCGATTTAAGGACTCAATTTTATAAACGTATTTGACAATTGTAAATATTTAACTCTTTCGTTTTGCCTAATGGTTGTTCAATATTACGTATAATTTATATTCATATGACTAGGAGAACATGACCAAGGTGGAGATATTTCTCAAGTTAACTTGACAAATGCATTTAAAATACATATAAAAAAAATATATACACATATATATATTTTTAAAAATTTTTTTTTTCGTATATCCATTGGATCACCGTGATATTGTATTATATGACATATTTTTTAGCTCGCTTGATATATTTTTCATCGTAATAACAAATTTGTTTTTTGTTTTAAAATTCCTTATTGTAATATGATTCCTCATAATAATATAACAATACCATAAAATAATATTATAAAATATAAAAAAATAATAATAAATTTATAAATTATTTATTATTAATAAAAAAAAATTTCTAACATTAAAGTTTGTGACTATATATTGTTAATATATATATAAAATTAAAAATGCGTTAACCCTTTAATTTAACCCTTTTATTTGACAAATATTACGTCAAATTTTTATTCATTGATCAGGAGAACATAATCAATGTGGAGATATTCGTTGAAAAAATAAACCATTCTCACTATATATAGGTATGTCATATGATATTTTAAAATTATAAACATAATAATAATCACGTAACTTCATATGTTTCTTAAATGAAAGTATATTTTTAGATTTATCAAATATTTTTAATGTGTAAATTATTATTAAATGATCATTAGTTAGTAATATTTACTGAATATAAGTATTCTTATAATATTATATTAAGAGCACATGATTATTAAAGAAGTATTTTGTGTATTTTTTGATAATGGGCCTTGTTGTTGTAACGTAAGATGTCACTAGTGTTGTAAAACTAGTCCCTGAAATTTTAGAAAAATAACAAGTATTTTTAACCTTGGAAAAATACTTTCTCCTTGTACATGTTTTCCTAATACTTGTGTACAATTATGTACACACTATTTTCTATAGGAATAAAGAAAATAGACTGATCTCAGATCTAATAATTTTTTAAACAAGTGCTAGATCTTATTGTGTTTAATTAAATTGACAATATGTAATTAATTATTAAAATATAGGTCAAATAGTAAATGAAGAAAATATCAATGAATTAAACTAAATTAAGTATAAAAATAAAATGCAATCAAGAAGAAAAAATGATAAGAGATATCTTGAAAAATAAATAACACTCAATGAGTAATAAAATTAAATAAAATATAAGGATATATACTTATATATACCATAGATAAAGAAAATAATCCCATCAGAGAGAATAAAATTCGATTTTGAAAAAAAAAGAAATACAGTTGGATTTAAAAAATATATATATATTGAGATAAGTTTTATATATTTTATTATTAAATTAAATTTTTCAATTGTTAACTTGATAAAAAAAATATATAAATAAAAATATTTTATTTATACAATTTAATATAATTTAGTAAATTTTTTTCTAATTTGTTGAAATTTAATTAAATATGGAGAGAGAGTGATAACTAAACCAATTTACTTGTAAATTATTTCGACTAAAATTTGAATTAACGTTGAGAAAATTTGATAGGCAATTTGTCAGTAATTAAGCCAATGTAATTGTCCTGTTTAATTAAACGTGGTCATGAAGCAATTGACTGAGATTGGTAAAATTAATTTAACACAAATAATAAAAAAGTAAAAACCACACAGATAAATATATATATAAAATTAATAATGGAAAAATACAAATTTATATATTAATGTTTTATTGTGAATTTAATATTTCTATTTGATGTATTAATAATTCAAGTTTATCAGGATTAAAATTCATTTGATAATTTGATTATTAATAAATCAAATCAACAAAGTATTTTATGTTAATTAAATAAATACTAATCAATAATTTTTAAATTATTTTGTCGAATTGTATATATTTTATTTTTGTTATTTTAAAAATATTTTTATTATTATTTTATTCAAATAATTTAGATGTACGTAGGGGAATGCTCGTTAATTTAAAAATACGTATAATAAAAATGGGGTTGAATAAAAAAATAATAATTGTAAAATAAAAAAAAAAATATTTATATATTTTTTCAATGGAAATTTAAAAAAAAAAAAGAGACAATATCACTTGAGAATTCATCTGAGTAAAAATGTGTGAGTTTGAGTCTCAAAATTATTTTCAAGTAGATTTTATTTTTATTTTTATTATTATCATGATTTTTTTTTATAAGTACATTTTACTTGAGAATATAACAACAAAAGAGCTTTTCGATTCATTTGTAAATTTTTTTTTTTTATTATATTCTCTAAATTTTGTGAAGCAAATGTAAATTTCTGCATCTAATGACACAAATCAATAAAATAAAATATAAAAATAAAATATATACTTTTAAATCTTCTGATATATATAAAATAAAATTTTAAATAATTCAATTATTATTATTTAAAAAGAATAATATAAAAATTTATTTTACTTTAATTAATTTTTAATAATGTAATTTTATTTGAAAAAAAAAACTATTTTATTAATCAGGACTTTAAAAAAATTAGGTCAATTAAAAAAATAGATATTATGTAAATATTTTATATATAATAAAAACAAAAAACAAAATTTAATAAATAAAATATATAATAATTAAAAAAATAAAAATTAAATTTATCATAATTTAATTAAAATTATTATTCAAAAATGAATACACAAGCTTCGACATAATGAGAGAACATCAATATTTTTAAAAAATCCAATTAAAGTCTAATTTTAATTGAGAGGCTATTGAATAACAATTTTATTCTATCAATATATATATAAGAAAAAATAAAAATTAAAAACAACAAAACAACCCTTTAAAAAATAAAAAACTATTAATTAAAAAAGTTTTCCAATTTTTTAAATTTACATGTTGGAATAATTTTTAAATAATTTACCATTTTATTAAAAAAATATTATAAATCAATAAATTCATATTTTATATTAAAAAAAAAAAAAAACATTTGATAGTTGTAAGAAGAAAAAAAAAAAAAAAACAAATCATTTTTTTAATGAACCTTAAAATTTGATAAAAAATATACTATTATTTTTTTATTTTTAAAATGTAATAATAGATAATTTAGATAATTAAATAAATAATAAAACATGTTGTCAATTAAAAATGTTAAAATTCATGGAATGAAAGATAAAAGATGGACAATTAGAGATAAATTAAATCAATATCGTGGAATAATAAAATTAAATTGTAAATATAATAATTTTATTTTTAAATATTTAAAATTAATATATAATTAATTTATGAATTTAATAGGTCGTGAAAAAAAAATTAAAAAAACTGAAGCATTAAGGATACGTAAAAGAATATCACGTGAATTAAATAAATTAAAAAATCAAGTTAAAAATTATCGTGAAATTTTAAAAGAAGTACAAGAAGGTGATAATAGAAGAATTCATACATTACTTCAAGGACATAAAGATTTTTTACTTGCATTTGAAAAAAAAAATCCAGGAGTAGGATAATTGTATGACTTGATAATTTAATTAATTATTTAAATAATATTAATTTTTTTATATTATTAAATTTTTTTTAGACTGTACACAAAGCAGTTAATGAAGATGTTTGTCATCGAAGAAATCAAATTGACAAGTTATATAATTTAAAGAAACAAAAAATTAAAAAATTTTTTGATTTAAAAGTAATTATATAATTATAAATAAAATTTAAAAATTATTTTAATTAATGTATATATATATTTTATTTTTTTTGACAGTTAGAATGTACTGAATTGGAAGAAAAATATGAAGAACAAAATCGTAAAGTTGAACCAGATAAACATCAACAAAAATTAATAGCACTTTGTCAAAAATATATTGATGAAGAAAAATTAGCAAAAGCAACAACAACAACTTATAATTCAATATTAAAAATTCTTGTAAAGGTATGTATATTAAAAAAATTAAATTTATAATTTATATTTTAATATATTGATACTTTTTTTAATTTTATTTAATATAGGATTCAATTTATTATAATGCATTATTAGATGCATTAAAATTAGATCGTGATGAACAATGTAAAATAATATACAGTTCAACATTACTTGGTCAACTTGCTGCTGAAGATCTTGATGATACACGTGAAAAATATAAAAAATTAGCAAAAGATGTATGGTTTAATATGAAAGAACGTGAAAAAACATTAAAAATAACAAGAAATGAAGTTGAAAAATTATGGGAAAATTGTCGTTCACTAGTTAGAGTTGAGGTTTGTCTTTTTTTTTAAAAAAAAAAAGAAATTATAATTATCAATCAATTTTTATTATTTGATATTTATTTATTATAGAGTTTAAATGAGTTGAAAAAAATTGAAGAAATTGTTAAAAAAAATAATAAAATTGATGATAATAATGAGATTGAAATAAAAGAATTGGAAAAAATATTTGTCAAAGTTAAAAATGCTCTTATGGTTCGTTCATATGATGAATTACTTTCTAGGTAAATATAAAAAATAAAAAAAATATATTTAATATTTATTGAAATAAATAAAATTATTTAAATTATTAGATTTGAAGAACAAGCAAATCAACGTCAACGTTTAATTGAAAAATTTAAATTAATAATTGAAAAACATAGTTTAATACTTGATAAAAAAAATAAAGCATTAATGATACTATCAAATTTAGATCATTCAATGGTAACAACAACTGGTGATTATAAAACAAATAAAAAATATATGCTTGATGAAATTATAAATCAAAATAAACGTGAATATGATTATAAAAAATTACGTAAAATAAGAGGTGAATTATTGATAAATATTAAAGCTGGTTTACAAAATATGATTGGTTTATTGATACATATTAAACCAGGTAAAAATATAAATACAAATAAAAAAACAACAAAAGATGATAAAAAAAAAAAAATAAATAAAAAAAAAATTATAAATAAAGATGATAAAGATAGTGATGATGATACATTTAAAAATGAACATTTAAAAATTGAAAAAATTGAAACAAATGGTAAATTTTAATTTTTTATAATATCATTAAATATTTTTAAAAAATATTAATTTAATAATAATTATTATTATTATTATTTTTTTTTAAATATTTAGCAATTAATTTACTTGATATTTTAACTAAAAAAGCTATATTTTTATTCAACTTGAGTAATTTTGATTTAGAAGATGATAAAATAATAACAGCTAAAAAATTGTATCAAAAATATATTGAAACATTTATGACAAAATTAAAATATGCTGATAGTGAACCAGAACCAACTGGTAAAAAAAAAAATATATATATATACCTATATATTAATTATAAAAAATTTAATGTAATTATTAAAATATAATATTAAATTTTTTAGGAATTCATGTTGAACATGAAATTATTGATACAACAGTACAAACAAGAGTAGACATAAAAAATCGTAGTAAACAACTTGTTGAAACAAATTCAAGACTTCATTAAAAAAATTAAATAAATAAAAAACTAAAATATAATTTTTTTTAATATAACATATATTTTTTTTTACAAAAAAAAAAAAAAAAAAAAAGTTATTAATTATAATTTTTTTACATTTATTTAATTTCATTAATACGTCCCCAATTATGACGATTTTTAGTTTCACGTGTTTTTAACCATGATGGCATATCTTTTGGATATGCATGAGCACCTGGATATTTTAATGGTTGTTTTGGTGGTTTAAATGGATGTACATCTTTTAATTTTTTAGATAAATAATCTTTGTTAACATCTCTTGGATCACGATATTTATCTAAATAAACATCAAATGGTTTACCTTTTGGAAACCATTCTTGTGGACGTATATAAGGTGGTGGAAAATCATACTCATACATTGGTACTTTCATTTTTAATTGATTATAATAAAAATCTTTAAGTGATTCATCCCAATCAGCTTGATAAAATGATAAACCAGCTGGTGTTATAATATCTTCATATTTTTTATAAAAATTTTTAGTACTCCAATTTCTATTTTCAAGTTTTAAACATGGTTTATCCATTTTATAATCATTATAATCAATTTTTTTATTTTGTTTATATAAAACAAATATATAACGACAATAACCAATACCATATTGTGGAATTGGTCTCATATATGGCATTAATAAATCACCTTTTGATAAATCATTGCCTGGAATATTACCACTGTAATTTAAATTAATGTTAATATTAAATTAAATATTAAAAATTTTAAAAATATATATAAATTTAAAAAATATACATACATAAACCAATGACAATATTCATATTCTTTGCTTGTAAAATTACCATCTGGTGTTGTTAATAAAAGTGTCCATAAATCATCATTATTATTATTACTTAATTTCCATGTTACATTTGGTTCATTTTTAGTTTCATTTGGTTTTAAAAGATTACCACGATGTACAGTAGCAATTTTATCATCATCATCAATATCATAATGAATATCTAATGGTACAGTTGGATAAAAATATGCATCACCAAATAAATCATCATAAATACCATAATGTTCAGCAATTGTTTTAATATGATTTGGTCCAGATAATTGTTGCCAATCATTTTTTAATTCTTTTAAATCAATCCATACTAAAAAAAAAAAAATTTAATTAATTTATCAAAAATTCAAATATAATAAAATATTAATATTAATAAATATTATTTCTTACATTCTTTATTTCTTGCTTTTCTTTCAAATTCTGGATCATTTTTAATTTTTTTAATATGTTCATGATAAATTGTTGTTGCTTCTTTTCTTGTTAATTGTGGTAATTTAAAACCAATATCAACTTTAAATGCAATTTCTGGATCTTTAGCATTTAATTCTAAAATAATTA
Organism: Lysiphlebus fabarum; assembly: GCA_011426435.1. Classification (NCBI taxonomy): domain Eukaryota; kingdom Metazoa; phylum Arthropoda; class Insecta; order Hymenoptera; family Braconidae; genus Lysiphlebus; species Lysiphlebus fabarum. The sequence goes on along the minus strand of WSYQ01000341.1, from coordinate 140,434 downwards.
TAATTTTTTAATTATTAATATATATAAATAAAAAAATAAATAATTAAATTTATATAATTTTTGGAGGTTATAAAATTATTTAACATACCATCTAATCTTTGTTTAATAGTCCTGGCAATTCCTGGATCTTTACCACGTAACCAATGACCATATCGAACTTGACAAACACTTGCACTTGTTATATCATTTTTTAATAAATTAAATAAACGACATGCCATTATGATAATAATTAATAACAAACAAAACCGGTTGATGTCGAATTAATTTATTATTATTTTCATCTCAGAGAGAGACTAGAGAGAAAGAGAGAGGTCTGTCTCTCTCTTTCATCACGAATTGGAACAAGTCAGTATCTTTTTTTGTCGATGATAGCGCTTGTGTTCCAGTGATTCATCATCATCATCTGTTATTTTTTGTTTACAATTTTTTTCATGATTGGTCTACTAGATAAAAAAAAACACGTGCTAACTTGTTCTAGTCAAAAACAACTATTTGCAACTACTATTTTCCATCAAGTCAAACGTGGTCAGACATCATCAGTCATCACTTCAACGTTTTTAAACATAGTCTAGTAATTTATTAAAACAATATAATAACTATATTGTTTAAATTATTAGTAAACTGTTGGAAGAATTGGATTGCATTTTGCTAAAACACTTAAATTTGTCTCAAATAATACAAGAATTGGACAAAAATCCATGTGCCATGTGAAAAATGTTAATAATGAAACTAAAAATTCAGTTTCATTAGATGAATCATTAAATCAGAGATCCAAAAATTTACAAAACACACGAGGTAATAAATAGGACCAAGGTGGTCCTGAAGTAACATTAAAAATAGAAGAAATTGATAAAAAGTAAGTTGATAATTAAACAATACATTTAAACATTATTTAATAATAAATAACATTAATATTATTATTAATATTTACACACAGATATTTTTTTAAACATAATGCATTTGATATTAAACCTGACAATGAATTTGATGAAAATTATGCTCAAGAAGAAGCTTCAAAAGATAAAACAATATCAACAAAAATTGGTAAATTTAATGTATTATTTGATGATGGTAAATTAACATTAACAACACAATAATGTGAAACGTAAGTATATTAAATAATGATGATGTTAATATACCTTTTGTTTATATTATATAAACAATATTATTATTGTATTCTAGATTTACTTTTGATCATGTATTCAACATCAAACATGATGATAAATTTAATGAAAATTCACAAAATAACATGATACCATTTGAAATTGATAATTTTTATGGATCACTTGGTACTAATACATTAACAAGACCAAAAACTACTAATATGTAAGTTGAATTTATTAAATGTAATAAATTAATCAATTATTTATTTAAATTTTTAATAAAATGTTAATGAAAAATTACATATTTTCTAAATATATTTTACAGTTACACTATTGATGGTAGAATTAAAATTCATACTTCAAAAGCATCGTATAAAGATTTAGAAAAATACGAACCAGCAAAAAATAATCCAATAAAATCAATAACTGGAAATTTCGATGTATCACTTGATAGTGATACATTAACAATAAAAAACAAAAGCAAGTGAAGAAACGTAAGTTTAAATATTTTTTAAATTTTTATATTATTATTTTATCTTAATTTATTTTATTATTTTACAGTTTAATTGTAAATCATATAGTTGGAATTAAAATTGTCAAATAATTGACTGAAAATATAAATAATCCAATTGCTGCTGAAAAACAAACTCCAAGAGAAACAGTACCATCAAAAATTAATAAATTTACTGTAATATGTGATACTGGTATGACAACAGTACAAACCAAAGAAAGTAAAAAAGTGTAAGTTTAATTTAAATATATAATTTTAAAGCTTTTTTTTATTAAAATTATCTAATTTCTGTTCAAATGTAAAATAATATTTGTATATTATTTATTTTTAGTTTTATTTTTTATCACCAAATCTTTCTTAAAGTTGAAGAAAATGGTGGAGCAACAAGTTTTGATATTACCCCAAGGTTTATTATTGGAACAGCAATTACAAAAGAATAAATTTTACAAAAACTGAGATAATTTTAAAAATAATCAAAAATTATCATGACTAAAATAAAAGAAAAAAAAACAATTGTTGAATTTTAAGAATCATCATCAACAATTATTTATAAATTATAATAAAACATACATGATAAACTAAAAATAATTTATATAATTATAACAATGAAATTGTTATCATGAATTAAATAAAAATCCTACCTTTTTAGGCGGATGTTTATCATCCCACGTTGTCACCAAAATAATTCAATGTAGTTTCTTGAGTAATCCAAATAAATGTAATAGCACAATACTCAACACTTTTTATGAATATCATCACTTTTAGATAAATATACCTATCAACAGATCAAATATCACACAAAACACAACACAACACTTTTCATCCCTATCATTAACATCACTTGTAACAAAAAAAAATAATATTTCAGCATCTCATCTTGATTCATGAGTTTTTAGATTCATTAATATTTAATGTTTATAAATTTAATTAAACTAAAAACAACATTGTTAAAACAATAACGATGTTAATAAACTCATTTTGTATGTTTTTACTTTTTTTTTTTTGCTACTTGGTATCATCAATGGATCCAGTCCCAAATTATCAAATGATTTAGACTAAATTTAATTAATTTACAACAACTCAAGTAAATTTACAAGACACACACACACAATACTTTTACCGTTATCATCACTTTTTTGGTATTTTTTATGTTGAATTGTTATTAATAATTAACAACAAACACAGTTTTCCTAGTTGTCTTAAATAATGGAGTCATATTGTTTTGTCATAAACAAATATGATTCATCTGTAACAATAAAAGAAAAATTAAATTAACAAATTAATTATAAAACATAATTATTATTCTTATTATTATTATTATATTTTACTGTTTTATTTTATAGTAAATATAAAATAAATAAATTAACAAAAAAAAGTATGAGTCTAGAAGAGGACAAGCTAACACAATGCCCAATAACAAAAGGGATATATTGGAGTTGATGTATTTTTTACTTTTTTTTAATTAATAAAAAATAAAAAAAAATTATTCTACTGATAATATGATAAAATTATCATATAAATTAATTAATTAATATAAATTATTTATAAATATTTATAAATAAATTAATAAATTTATTGATATTGTAATATGCAACAACCTACTGTCAACAGAATAATTTTTTTTTCTTCATCTCATGAACAAAATGGCTTCAGTTTTTATATTATATAACAAATAATTAATAAAAAAAAAAAACAAAAAAGATGCTCACATACCATTGGTCCATTTTTGACAAAATTTGTCTTCTTTGTCAGCTCTGACAACCTCGACAATATCCATTTTTTTTTCACAAATTTTACAACACCCAACATTAATCTATATCATTATATGTTAATAACACTCTAATTCATTAATTTAACAATAATTAATAATTTTTAATGAATAAGTATAGCCAAAATATGACTTGGTATACCGACTCATCCAATCATTCAACCAACTGACCCAACTGCCATCAACCTAGACTGAACTCGACAAAAAATCGGCCATTTTGGAAACAAAAATTGCCCCATCTAGTGAGGAATCTTGGAACAGTTTTTTTCAAAATGGCCGCAAATTTAAATATAAATAATAATAATAATAAATAAATAATAATAAATAATAATAATTAATAATTAATTATCAAAACAATTTAAACAAATTAATTTAATTATAAAAGATATTATTAAATAAATAAAAAAACTAAATAAATTTAAAATATTTTTTGTAGGTATCATGTAAACACACCTTAATTATTGACAATAAAAAATAAAATTGTTTATAAAAAAAGGAGGGAGGACACTGTGCTTTCATGATTTTTTTGTTTTAATTGTTGTTGTTGTTGTTGTTTTCCAGGCCACGGGAATAGAATGCATCTTCAATAACGGTCACGATTCAGGAATCACCTCTCCAAGTGATTATTTCCCTCTCTTATTTGACTTATATATTTTTTTTATTTTTTTTTTTGATATCTCATTGCCCCCTTCCATTATCAACAAACCACTTAACCACCTCACGTTCAGTTTACTCCGGATAGTTATACTGTCACAACGCGCTATCAAATATTTATTTACAAATGCACATATTTACACAAATAAATAAATAAAACTGTACAATTATAACCAAGTTGTCCTTAAAATATTATTACATAAATGTGTCTTCAATAAAAACAACATTACAAAGTGCCTGATAAATAAATAAATAAATAAAAAAACAAGGAAAAACATCAATAAAATTCGACAAACATTCTCCATTTTCTTTTAAATTTTCACAAGTGATTAATGGTCCAACTTGTCATAATATATATTTATAAATTTTTATACCAGATTAAACAAGAAAAAAATAATTCATCAAGGACACACACAAGTAAATATATAATTTAAATAAAAAATAGGTATATATAAATTTGTCCTTCATAAAAAATTAATTTTAATTCGTCTCAAGACTATTAATAATGACATTTACATTTTCAGTGATAATATAATTCATGATAACAATATACGATAAGAAAATAAAAAAAAAAATTAATTTGTTACATTTCAACATGAATAATAATAAGAAAAAATAATAAAACAATGTTGATTGTGAGATTTTTAAAAATCAAGGACGATCTGGGAATATTTGATTTCCTGTGCCATAAAGAAAAAAATAAAAACACATAAATAAATTACGAAGAATATAAACAACAATAAGTAAAATTAATAAACAATAGAGAAAATAAAAAAATAAATTTGATGAGAAAAGTTTAACAAGTGTATGTAAATTTTCTAACAATGTTTATAATTTATTTATAAAAAAAAATTAATTAAAGTGAAAATAAGAAAAATAATATATTAAAAATGACTGATTTATTGATTGGAATTGGTAATAATAATTATCATAATAATAATACAACAAATAATGATGTTATTTATCGTGCAAGAGGTGCTGAATTACGTGCATATAGAAATTCTGATATGAGACATTCAAAAAGTGAAGATGTATTAGGACAATTAAGTGGTGCACCAACAAGAACACCAAGTCCATTATTACATGAACAAAAACATATTGGTATTTGTGCATCTGAAGATGATTTAATAGCATCAACAGCACTTATTGATTCATCATCGGTTAATTTAAATCATAATAATGATGATGATGTTAATAATTTTTGTAATTATGGTGATAAAAAAAAAATTATTAAAAATTTTAATGGTGATGGAATTGATCCAGAAGATTCAATTCGTGATATTGTCAGTGACAATGATTTATACAGGTAAAAGAAAAAAAAAAAAAACATGGAATTTTATTTAACTAAATACATATCAATAGGTTTTTTTTTTTATGTAGAATGACATCATGTTTTTAACAACGTCATTCTACAATAAATTTAGAAATTTAAATAACAATATAAAAAAATGAAAGATAAAGATTTAAAAAAAAAAAAAAAAGTATTTTAAAATATATAAAACTTGTTTAATTTATTTTATTATTTATTAAATTATTATTATTTTTTTTGTTAATTTTAGATTTGTTCTTTTTAAAAGACACTATGATAAATACATTGCACTTGCTGAAAAATATGAAGAATCACGTGGTGTTGCATATTACCTAGAAGAACGTTATCATGAAGTAAAGGTGAGTATTTTAATAAAAAAAATTAAATAAATAAATATTTTAATTAAATAAATACACATATATAAAAAATTAAAAAAAGAGATACCAAGAGAAAGGAACAAAGAGAGAGTAAAAGTAAAAGTACATGGTCCTTAATTTAAAAATAAAAATTACATTTAAATATATCAAATATTTAATAATAAAAAAAAAATATTAAACAATAAAGTAAAAAAAAAATGTATATTACAAAATAATTTTTTAAAAATTGAAAAAAAAATGTTTAAATGTAACTTTCTGTTATTTTTTTTATTTATTTAAAATAATATAGTTTTTGTTATTTTTTTTTATAACAAATTTATACTCATCGTAATGTCCACACCTATTTTAAACAAAACAATTTAAACCCGCCCACATTAATAATAATAAATAAAATAATATATATAAATCATTGATATATCGCGAATCGCTTTCTTCCTGCTATTTGTGTAAATAAAATTCATTTACTTCTCCAATATATTTAAAAAATAAATAAAATTCACCTTTCAAAAAGTCAATTTATTCCCACCATTAATATCAATACATATTTTCTTTCTTAATTTTATCTTGATTATGATTATTATTGTTATTATATATCAATTAAATTTATTTTTTAAAATATAAAAGATATTTTAGTTTCTGTTGGTATTGTTAAACAAGTATTGTTGTTATTTTTTGTTTCTTTATTCTCTATTTTTTTTTTTTTTTTTTAAATGAAAAAGAAAGATGAATAAATAAAAGTCAGGTACAGTAGTCTGTATGAGAAAATAATGGCTTCGTATATTGCCGTTCATCAGACCGTGAGAGCTGGTGACCTCACCAACTACATCATGATGATGACGATAATTTTTTTTTTTTAATTTTTACCCTGTTAGTTGTCTTCATCACTTCGAGGTCATTCTGTTAAAATAATTATTAGTTAATAATTTTTTATAAACCTTTTTTTTAATATTTAATTTTACATATGTAACATTGAAATAACATTTTTTAAATTTACTAAATTATTAAGTATTTTTCATTTTTTTATAATTTGAATATTAAAATTGTAAATTATATAGAAAATTTGATGACCTTCTTGAGCATCAGGACAAAAAAAAAAAAAAACTGTTATTTATAAAATTATTATATGACAATTTTTATTATTATTTATTACGGTTATTTTCAGTAGTTTATTTTTTTTTATATTTTTTTCGATTGAGGGTGATATTAATTTTGGCGGAGGAAGTTGACTCGTGGGAAGCTGCACCTCAACAATATTTTAATTCAATCAAATAAATTTGTTATATTTATTGATAATTATTTAAAATTTATATTTACAGGCTGAACGTGATAGACTTGATGATATAAGAAAAAAACTTGAAAAACGTCTTGAAAATCATGAAACAATAATACGTGATAAAGATGAAGAATTATTTTTACAATTAGAACATAGTTTACATCTTGATGATGAAATTGATAAATTAAAAAATGAACGTGATAATTGTTTAAAGGAACATGAACGTCTTGAGCGTGAACAAAAATCAGCATTACGTCAATTACAGTTACAATCAACTGAAAATGAAATAATAAGAAAAAATTTAGAACGTTCAAGACAGGATGTCGTTCGACAAGCAACCGTCATTCGTGCTGAACGCGATGCACTTGAACGCGAGGTAAATAATAAATATAATAAAATAATTTACCTATATTTGTATATATAAAGTAAAAAAAAAAACCAACTATTTATATATAAAAATAAATAAATAAATAAATAAACTAGTAAACTATAAAAATAAAAAAAAAATAAACACACGAGACTTGAAGAATTTAACGGGATATATATATTTTTTTTATAGTTTAAAATAAAAATAATAAAATAAACAGTCTCGTGTTACATTTTTCTATGAAATTCTAGAAGACCTGGTTAATATTAATTAATTTATATTCTATAAGTTTTAATTAATAATATATATTTAATTTTTTTTTTAGAATATTGTATTAAAAGAAAAACTGAGAATTGAAAAAGTTGAATTAGGAGCTGAAAGAAGAAGACGAGAAGAAGATATTGCTGTATTAACACATGAAGCATCAGCATTAAGACATGCAGCAAGACATTTAAGAGCAGCAGCATTACATGCAACAACTTGTAGAAGAAGACGTAGATGTTCTGTTTGTATTTATGCTAAACGTACATTTTCTGAAGTTGATGATTATCGTGATGAGTAAGTTAGATTATTATTAAAACAAATTAACATGTATATAATGAATATAATTTGTCATGTTGTTAATAAACTCACTGACCATTAACATGACCATAATAAAATGAAAAATATAAATCAAAGACATAATAATATAACAAAACTTTCTCTTTAAAATTACTAGATTAAAATAATAAAAAGTGATTTATTAATGTTTTGATTAATGTAAAAAAAAAATTTCTATTACAGTGGTAAATTATTTAAATGTCTTCAAGTACCATTACAAGATATTAGAACTTGGTTACGTCCAGATCAATTAGAATCAACAAGTACATCATCTGGTTTACGTACAAATTCACCAGTGGATAGAGCTATTAGTTATATTGATGATCCATCAAGTAGTTCTGAAGATGAAGAATTTGTTGATATGCCAATGGCTGAAGTATCATTATCATCAACAAATTCTGGTGTACAACCAACATCATCATCACGTGCATTTTCATCTGATTCTGGGTATATTTATTTAACTAATTAATTAAAATTAAAATTTTAATTTTTAATTTAATATATATATATATATATATATTTTTTTTTTTTAGTTTTTCATCTGAAATTGGTGATCGTCGATCAAGATCATATGAAACTGGTGGTAGTAGTCGTAAAATAAGTGAATCATGCAGTGAAACTAATGATGGACAACAACAACAACGTTCTGGTACATTTAATAGAACAAAATGGACATCATCATTTCGTCGTTTACTTGGTCGTAAATATCGTGTTAAAAAAAACACTGATAAGTAAAATTTATATTTATTTTATTCGTTAAAATAATATTAATTAATTAATCAATTTATTTTAAAGAAAATAAAATTTAAATATTGATTTATTTTTATTTTTAATTTTTTGTTTGTTCACATATTGATGTAATTTCAATAGAAAAATATATATTTTTTTTTTTTTATTTATAATCGTTAAATCAATAACAAGTTACTGCCAGTTTATCGATTTTTTTTTTTTTGTATTAAATAGAAAAATTTGTGCAGCTTGATAATTAGTAGATATAGAAAAATTGCAGTATTTTTTTTCTTTTTAATTGAAATTTATAGAAAAAAAAAAAAAAACCAATAATTAATTTCGAGTTTATAAACTCAATAATCATTCCAATAATAGTATTTTTTATTTTTAAAAAATAAAAGTTGTATACCTGATAAATTATGACCAATAATTATGGTATTTATCTAAGTTATTTTCATCTTGCCGATTTATTATTTTTATTCATCAAGGTACTCTCTAGTATGAGTGATTTTATAGAAAAAAAAAAAAAGATATATATATATATTAATAAAAATAATTAAATAATCATTCCGAGTACAAGACTGTTCATGTTAGATAATAATTAAATAAAAAATTCAAGTACTTAAATAATTATTACAATTGAATAAGAATAGATAAATTAATTGTGAAAAAAAATAACACAAAAAAAGTTATTAAAAAAAAAAATTAGAAAAAAAATATCGTAGATGTTATTATTAATTTTTTGAAATAAAATAATTCAAGTATTTAATGTTCCTGAGATATTAAAATTATTTAATGGTGCTTTTGTTTATTTATATTAAATAATAATTAATTAAATAAAACAAAGTTTGGATTTATTAAAAAATTGTTAAATTAATTATTAAAAAATTACAATTTATTTAAATTAATTACAATTTATTAATATGTTGATACATAATTGTTATTTATGTATAAAAACTCATGGAACAATATACATTATATTTTTTTTTTAAATATTTTTTTTAATAGTTGTACAAGTAGGTGCCAAAAGAAAAAAAATAAATAAAAACTTATATTAATTTGAGATGCACAAGATAAAATTTGGCACAAAAAATATCATTGATATTAGTATAAAAATATACTTAAAATATCCGTCGATGCAATTGAGAATTGTTGACAAAAAAACAAAAAATATTTAATTAAATTACAATGCTCAATCAATAATAATTAAAAACTCTGTATTCCTCGTTGACACGAAGATTTTCACAGAGAATTTAAAAAATTGTCATTTGATAGAAAAAAAATTAAAATAATAATTGATTAAATTACAAAAAAAATATTTAAATTAGATACAAAAAATTTATCAATTTATATTATTATTATTGTTAATTGTTTAAAATAATTAAATAATTAATTGTAAAAATAATTATGAAATTTTTAAAATCAATTTAATGAAAATTTAAAAAAAAGATAAAAAATATCATTGTAATATGTATCGTGATTTGTCCAAGCATCATATGCTAATAATTATTATAATAAAAAATTAAAATAATAATTAACAAATATGAATTATTTTTTTTATTAAAATTTTTCTTCAGGTAAATCCATTGGATGTGTATTTTTTCTCCAACGAAAACTTTTACTTAAACTCCATGTTTTTTCTGTAAATAAAATATTAATTTATTATTTATATTAAAATTTATTATTTAATTATTTAAAAATGAATTACTTACTTTTAAATATTGTTAATTTATAAATAATAATAATTCCAAGAATAATATTGATAAACTAGAAAAAAAAAAAAAAAAACATAATAATTATTTATACTATTTTATTTTTATTTAATTTTAAAGTAAATTAATTTTTTTTATTTTACCATTATAGTGTTTATAATTATTGATATAATTATATATTTATTAATTATTTTTTTAAAACAGCCATCATTATGAAAAATTTTATCTTTGGTATTTGAATAACATGACAGTGGAATAATTGAAGGATTATTTTCTTTCATAAAATTATAATCATTCTTCGATGAAATTCCACAACACATGTACTAAAAAAAAAAATAATAAAATTAGTAATTTATATAAAAAAAATAAATAAATAAATAAATATTAAATTAAAATAATAATTACCATTGATTGTATTTCATTGATCAATTGTTTCATTTGAGGATCATTATAAATTAACTGATATTTTTTTTGATCAAATAATTCATTTGTTTCATTCAATTCATTAAATTTATTAACATAAATATATCCCAAGATTATCATTTGAATAATAAAAATAATAATGAAAAATAAAATACACTAAAAAATATTTAATAATAATAATAATTAAAAAAATTAATGACGTATATTAATTGACGTATTTTTTTATGACTCACCATAATCATAATGTTTTTTTTTTCTTTTAAAAAACCAAAAAATGTAATAAATACTGTTACAATAATAAATAATAAAAACAATACACTGACAATAATTAAAATATTAAATGTTGTATTATTATTTAGTATATTTGACAATACATCAATCTTTATTTTAAAAGTAAAAATTAAACTCATCATTCCAACACCAAACAACTGTTGAATTAAAATAATTAATAAAAATTTTAATTTAATAAAATATATTTAATATTATTATTTAAACTTACTATAATAATTATATTTAAAATATATAAACAATATTTTAAATAATTCATTTTATATTTTTATTATAAAAAAATTAATTTTATTTCAACAAATTTTTTTAATAATTTTAAAATTTATTGTCTAACACATGACAGTGTAGTTCAACAACTAAATATTTTCAACTATTTTCTTTCTTTTTTTTTTTTCTAAAAATAAATCCAAGCATAATCGAGTTTTTTTTTTTTTTCTTTATCAGTAAATTTTTTAAAATATCCAAAACATCATTTGTTGTCTTATCAATTTGATATTATTATCATTTAAAAAAAAAAAAAATCATAAATTATAAATTATTATTTTAAATACATGTAAATAAATAAATAAAAATAAATTTAAAAATATAAAAAAAAAAAGAAATTTAACAATATTTATTTATAAATAAATAAATAAATTAATTAAAAAAAATAATTTTTTTTTTTTAAATATTCAAATTTATTTATATCAACAGTCGGTAAAGAAGAAATAACTTATAAAAATCTTCAAAAGATGTCTCTTCATGTGCTGCAAAAAAAAATACATAAAATGGCGGGGAGTAAAGACCACTCTCTCTCTCTCTCTCAAATTCTCTTGTACCCCCTGTCGAAGTGCCATGTGAAAAATCTCTCTTATAAAATTCCACTATCTCTCTCTCTCATTCACAAGTAATATTATTTATTATTTCACTTATATTTTTTTTATAAATAAAATCAAATATAAAAGTATAGTTTGTTTGTGCGTGTATGTCAAAATCAAACTCCACTGGAGTTTCCAACCTCATCGGGTTAGGAGAGAGAGACGTTTATTTATCTTCTCGTGTGTGCCACTAAAATATATATCAACTTTACATATTATTTATTATTTTTTATTTAAATTATAATATTTTTATTATTATTATATATTAAAAAACATATAAAAAATATATAATATAAATCAATCAAGTTTTTATATATAAAAAATAATATTTACTATTTTTTTTTTTTTATTTTAAACAAGTATTAAAATTAATTTATTAAATGTTTATTAAAAATTGTTATTAACAGTGTTAATCAGAAATAGTAAAACTTTATATCAACATAAATTCATAACCAGAAAATATATTTATAAAAACGCAATGGAGGACAATTGGTAAGTCCATCGTCACTTTCTATCTTTTTATTTTTCAAATAGTTTATTATTATTATTATTATATTTATATTAATTAATTAATTTTTTTTTATATTTTTTATTATTATTGTTGTGATTTTCTTGTCATTATTATTATTCATTATGAATATTTATTAGTGATTATTAATCTGTGTTTATATGTGACCTGTTTATGTGTGTGAAATTTTTTTTTTTATTAATTTTTGTATTTTGAAAATTTTGTTTTTTTTTATTTGAATATTTTTTGTTATCTGTTTAAGTTGACCGTGATGACAGCTGATATTTGGATTATCATGTAAATTGACTGTAGTTTTATTGGTGAATTTTTTCATATTTTATTATAAATTTTTTTTAACCCACGCATTTTGCGTGGAATTGCGGATGCCTCGCCCGAAGGATACACCAACACTTAATATGTAAGTTAAAGAAAAAAAAATATAATTAATAATTTAAATAATTTATATTATATATTAATTATTTATTTATGTATTTATTTATATTTTTTAATAACAAAATAGACATTAAAATTCATTTAAATACATTTATTTTTTATTTGACATTTAAATATTATTAAAAAAATTTTTTTATATTTTATATTTAAATTTTTCTATGATTATTAATAATTATTATTTTTTTTTGTCAGTATTTTAAATATATAGATATTTTATTATATATTTATATATATTTTTTATATATTTTAATTGTTATTTAAAAATAATTTAACAAATATTAAAATGACAAAATTTTAATGAATTTTTTGTTATATTTTTATATTGTTTATACCTATATAATTTTTTTTACCTGTTCTTTTGACACAATTTTTTTTTTGTCTGGTTAGTCAATTGAATTTTCATAATGTCAAATGGTTTTATGAGAAAAAAAAATTTTAAATAACTGAGACAGAATAAAATATAAACGAATTGCAATGACAATGACCTGAGGGAACTTCCTCATTGATAATCCAGCCGAGTTTAATTTTATTTTAAAAATTTTTTTTTTTTATTTAAAACCCACGTGATGTGAATCATCAATTTTTATCAATATTTTTTTTCGCGACCTGTATTTAATAAATAAAAAAAAAAAACAAATAAACATTATCTAGTTACAATTTTTAGTGTCTTTGTTAAATATTTTTTATTATATTTTAAAACGCGAATATTTAGGCCAACAGTCAACAAATTTATCATCATTAAATATCGTCATGGTAATATTTATTTTAATTTTAGAACAAATCGTAATATCAAAAATAAATAAATATCTTATCATATATTAATCAAAAAATTTATTAAATTATTTTATTATTTAATATATTTTTTCTGTTGAATTTAATTAATTAATTTTTTTTTTCTTTTTAATTAAATAATAATTCAAGATGTTTATTTATTATTTAGATAAAATTTATATGCTCCAAATTCATTGTAACACTGAAAATTTTTATAAAATATTATACAAAATATAATTTCTAATTTTATTTTTATATTATTTAAAAAATACATCGCATGACGACTTGCAATTACGCATTCTCGCATGTCCGCTTTTATAAATTTTTATATAAAATATTATATATATATTTTTTTTTATACATATATTTATATCATTTTATTTTTTTATTTTTATCATCATTTTGTATGTAATAATAACAGACATCTTGAGGTAATTTTCCAGTAAAACTAAAAATTGAATAGAAAAAAAAAAAAATTTCTTAAAATACAAATTAATATATTTAATATTTTATTTATAATTTTTAAATAATTTATATAATAAGTAGACAACAATTGAAATTTTATTTAAAAAATTAATTTCATTATTTATTTATATTTTTATAATTATTATTTTTTTTTCTCACATTTTAATTTGATAAAACAAAAATGAATTTTTTATTATTTTTAAATTTAACAATTTATTTATCATTATTTTATATATTTTTTTATTTTTTTAATGCAATTTTTCAATTAAATGATCAACATACTGGTATCGTTTGTTAGTTGCACGCGATTTTGCTGACGTGATTATGTTTCTTCCGCATTTAGAATCCAACATGACTTAGATATATCTAGATGAATCACAATGGTCAGTTTAAATAATAATATGCATGTGTATTTTTACGTACCACCACGTACAATCGATTAAACGCCTTATTCTTATTTTTTTTTTTAAAAGCATTATTGTGTTTTTTTTTTATCTTTGATTTTTCTTTTTTTTTTATAATGCTACTACTTGCTCTATCATATACCTTTTTTACAAATCCAACTTTGTAAACTGAAACGTCAATCGAACAGACTACAATATTAATCCAACCAGTTTTACCTCATTCTGGATGACTCATTTGTAATAAAAACAAATAAAATATTCAATGAAATATAAAATACATTAAAGAACATGAAAAATAATAAAGAAAAACTTTAATGAAAAAGATATTTATTAATATAAATATAATGAACAATGAAAAATATAATTATTTTATATATTTTTTATCATTAAAAAATTGATTTATCATTTATTTTTATACATTAATTAAAAAATATAAATATGAGAGCTGTAATGATTTGAGAAAATTATGTATTTTTATATGTTTATTGTTTAAAACTAGCCATTTGTAACTAATTAACATTGTGATTTGAATATTTTATAATTTAATTTTTAAATATTATTAATTGTTTATTTTTATTTTGATATAAAAATAGAAATCAATTTTTAAAAAATGGATATTAAAAATTGATTTAAAAAAAAATTATATTTATCATATTCATTTAAAGTTTTTTAATAGAAAAAAATTTATTTTTACCAATCAAATGTTAAAATTAGAAACAATTATATTAAAATTTTTTATATTATTTTTATAAAATGATAAGTTTTCAAAGAAATAAATTGTACAATAGGTGTCGATAAAGATATAGAAAAAAAAAAACAAATTGATAAGATTGATTAAAAAAAAAATTAATCATTTTATCATAAACAAAGACGATTTGATGATAAATTTTTAAATAAAATATTAAAAAGTAATTTGATATTTAAGGAAAAAAAATATATACTAAAATTATAATTGATAAAAATTATTTAAATAAAAAAATGAATCATCAGTATAATGAAAATAATAAATATTAAAAAATGTAATTAGAATTGATCGATGCATTTGCATAGAAGCCAGTCAAGAAGATTTTTTTTAGTTTTCTTATTTTTACTCAACCAAGTGCAATTACTGTACAAGAGACAAGAAAAAAAATAGATAAAAAAAAAAAGAGTTGTACTTATATATACAAGTAAGAATAAAAAGTAGGGATACATATGTATGACGTCTTAATTTTTGTAGTCAGTTTCTTAGCAACATTCTGAGGTCAATGAAGCCGATGATCTGACACAAAGTTCCGCGTTGTCCGGCCAATTAATGTCAAATTTTCAATTAAAAAATAAAATAAAAATTTCAAATAAAACACCTTAAATAAAACAATAAAATATATATAATAACATTTAAAAATATATATATATAATTTGAATAATAATATTTGAAATAAATTAATATTTAATTTCATTTTTTTATTATTTTTTTTTTTTTTTATAATAAAAATTTATATTTTATATATTTTTAAAAAAAAATTATTATTTAATATTTTATATTTATTTAATTTGTATGATTAAAATTAATGTCGTTCTAGTTTTAAAATTTACAAGCATTTTGCTGCATCATCTCGGTCGTCAACTTGGGGGTAAAAAAAACTAAAAAATTTTTATAAATAGAATAGTCAATCTGTATTTTACATGTGTGTATTTCAAATGTATTTTCATGTTTACTAAACTTTTGATCTTCTCATCATCATCATCATCATTATCATCTTTAAATTTTTTGATTATTTTAAAAATTTATCATATGATTATCATGGTAATATCACTAGAATAAAATTATTAATAACATCATCATCATCTTCATCATCTTCATCATCTTCATCATCATAATAATAATGAAAATTGACTATTTTAAACAAGAGTTTAAAAAAGATATATATATATTTGTACATTTAATTGCCCACTTGTGATTTAGATTATTTTTTTTTTTTGTGCCTCAACTTCAAGACGTTGGTAAAATTAGAAAAATAAAATTGTTGATCATTGTACACGCTTCCACGCGTTCGAGAGTGCCAGCAAGTTGTTCTGCAAGATAAAAAATAAAAAGAGACTTGATCTACAAAATAATCAGGGCGGAGGTTTTTTGTTGCTCGAGGCAACTGTTAATATTTTTGTCATTTAAAACTCATTATATTAATTTAAAAAAAAAGTATAAATAAATAAATAATAAAAAATGTTTATTTTAATTTGTTGCAGAAATAAGAGATGAATATACTTGATGATATATTAAAATAATAATATTAATTATATAAATAAAATAAAATATAATTTAGTAATAAAAAAATATTAAAATAAAATAATAAACAAGATGATGCATGATCATGGTCATCATACAGCAAGAAAACAAACACCATTATCACCAGAAGTTGCATTGGCAAATGATGTATTTGATCAATTTTGTAATGCATCAACACTTAAATCAATTCTTGGACATTTTCGTCATTTATGTGAATTACTTAATATGCGACCAAATACATTTCCACAATTTTATCCAAAATTTAAATCAAAATTACGTTCATGGAAAGCACAAGCATTATGGAAAAAATTTGATTTAAGAGCAAATCATAAATGTTATAATCGTGGTAAAGCAAGTTCAAATACAAGAGTAAGTAAAAAAAATAAATAAACAAAATTAATTAATACTAAAAACGTTAAATAAATAAATATATAGGTATTGTTAATAATTATTTATTAATTAATATTATAGGTATTGATAATTGGTGGTGGACCATGTGGTTTAAGATCAGCAATTGAAGCTCAATTACTTGGTGCAAAAGTTGTTGTTATTGAAAAACGTGATCGTATGTCAAGAAATAATGTATTACATTTATGGCCATTTGTTATTCAAGATCTTCGTAGTTTAGGTGCTAAAAAATTTTTTGGTAAATTTTGTGCTGGTTCAATTGATCATATAAGTATACGTCAATTACAATGTATATTATTAAAAGTATCATTGATACTTGGTGTTGAATTTTATGAGGGTGTTAGTTTTGATTCATTAATACCACCACCATCACCAACATCATCATCATCATCATCAGTTAATAATAATGATAATAATGATGATGATATTACTGGTAGTGGTAATAATAATAATAATGAAGATGTTAAAATTGGTTGGCATGCTAAAACAACACCATCTGATCATCCAGTATCACAATATGAATTTGATGTATTAATTGGTGCTGATGGTAAACGTAATACACTTGATGGTTTTAAACGTAAAGAATTTCGTGGTAAATTAGCAATAGCAATAACAGCAAATTTTATAAATAAAAGAACAGAAGCAGAAGCACGTGTTGAAGAAATAAGTGGTGTTGCATTTATATTTAATCAAAAATTTTTTAAAGAATTATATCAAGATACTGGTATTGATCTTGAAAATATTGTTTATTATAAAGATGATACACATTATTTTGTAATGACTGCTAAAAAACATAGTTTAATTGATAAAGGTGTTATATTACATGATCATCCAGATACAGCAAAATTATTAGCCAAAGATAATGTTAATAGAGATGCACTTATGTTATATGCACGTGAAGCTGCTGATTTTTCAACTCAATATCAAATGATGAATATGGAATTTGCTGTTAATCATTATGGACAACCAGATGTTGCTATGTTTGATTTTACATCAATGTATGCTGCTGAAAATGCATCACGTGTTATTGAAAAAAATGGTTATAAATTATTAATGATACTTGTTGGTGATAGTTTATTAGAACCATTTTGGCCAACTGGTTCTGGTTGTGCACGTGGTTTTTTAAGTTCAATGGATGCTGGTTGGGCTATTAAAAGTTGGAGTAATCCATTAACAACACCACTTGATGTTATTGCTGAAAGAGAATCAATATATCGTTTACTTGGACAAACAACACCAGAAAATTTAAATCGTGATTATGCTGCATATACACTTGATCCACATACACGTTATCCAAATTTAAATGTACGTTTAGTATCAACAATACAAGTTATGAATTTATGGGATACTGATGATCCAGATAATAAAATTAAACAACCTATATTATTAAATAATAATATTAATAATAATAATAATATTGAATTACCAAAAAAACGTAGAAAACGTGATATACAAATACATCCTGATACATTATTAAATTGGTTACAAAAACAAGTTGTACTTTATGATAATGTACAAATTAATGATATGACTAATTCATTTAAAGATGGTCTTGCTATTTGTGCAATAATACATCGTTATAGACCAGATTTAATTGATTTTTATTCACTTAAAAGTGATGAAATTGAAAAAAATAATCAACTTGCTTATGATGTACTTGAAAAAGAACTTGGTGTATCACCTGTAAGTATTATTTTTTGTTTTTTTTTTTTTTTTCTTTTTATTCGTAGTTTGATCTTATTTTTTGACCCATTTCTTTTATTTTCTTTCATTACCATTGTTGTTTAATGAACACTACTAACAAAAATTATTATTTATAAAATAAATTAAATGTAGATTATGACGGGTGAAGAAATGGTCAATTGTGATGTACCTGATAAACTTGATATGTTTTCATATCTTACACAAATTTATGAAGTCTTCAAAGGTGAAATACCATACATCAAATATCCAAAATTGGTGAGTATATTTTATTTGTTTATTTTTATTTTTTTTTTTTTATATATATTTAAATCAATTCATTGGAATTTAATATATAAAATATATTTTAAACCATTGAAATGATTTAAATTGTTGAGTGAATAGTTTTTGATCCCTTATTTTTTTCTTTAAAAAAAAAAAAAAAACCTCTTTTTTTCTTTTGGTTTTTTTTTTTTTTTGTTCTTTTGTGATTCGTAAAAGCAGGAACCCGAGACAGATGAAAGACCATTGTATGACAAGCACCTGGCACAATTGACAAAATGTGGATTGATTGGTAGAATAACCAAACATGATGGTACAACAAGAACAAGACATTCAAGATCATCACGTCATAATAATGAAAATATATCAACAATTGATAAAAAAATTGATGCAAGTCTTGGTAGAAGATCTCGTAAACGACGTAGTACTGAAAAAATGGGAGCAAGTGTTGTAAGTATATTTAATATATTTATTTATTTATTATTAAAATATTATTTTATTATTATATTAATTTAGTCATCTTGGAAAATTGGAATTACAAAATTTTATCATGGATTATTAGTCATTATTTTTATTTATACTATTGGACTTACAATTATGCAATTTTTGGATTTAAAAATATTATTTTAAAAAAAAATTGTATCAAGTCAGTTATTTATTTTTTTTATTTTTATAATAAATTTTTTTTAATTTTTTAAAAATATAAATATAAGTTTTGTTTGATTAATTTTTAAATATTTATTTTATTAATTTAATTATTGAAAAATTATTTAAATAATTATAAAAAATAAATAAAGGAAGAAAGACAGAAGAGATTAGAAGATATTGTAAACAATCGTATTGAACGTATGAAGAGACGTCAATTTTTACGTAAAATGGCAACTCAACAATTTTATAAAAGTATACAAATGCTACAAGTTAATGCTAAAAATGATAAAGATGAACCATTTGAAGATTATTCAATATTTTTATATCGTCAAACTGCTGCTGATTTTAAGGATCGTGTTAAAGAATTAGAGCAGAAAATATTATATCCAGTAAGAGTTTATTAGGTGTTTTATTTTATTTTATTTTATTTTTTTTTTTAAATTTAGAAAACTGGTGTGAAAGCGATGCTGAGATTTCAACGCTTCATTAATCCACATGACAATATTTTCTCTAATTAAAATTTTTTGGTTTATTTGTATTTAAAAAAATAATAATTTGTGTGATTTATTTTTTACTTGAATCATCTTTTGACCCCATTATAATTATCTAATTACTAATCCAAAAAATAAGCTGCATATTGTTGAAACAAATTGATGTCATTGGTTTTTAATTTTTAAGTATTATTTTGTGTTTTAATTTGTTTTATTTTATTTTTTTGTTTTGCATTTAAAAATATTTACAATGTATTAATTATTGTTTATTTTTTTTTTTTATTTTTCAATTGATTAATTTTAGGATAGAGATCCAAAAATGTTACTTCATCAAAAGGGTGGTGCTGATGAAGATTTTTCAGGAAGAATAAAAAATTTTGAAGATAAATTACGTGGTAATTCATCAATAGATAAAAAACCACGTGATTTATTACGTGCAATTGGAAAAATTGAAAAAAGTGATTGGAATGTTAAAGAAATTGAAAAAAAAATTGAAGAAAGTAAAATGAGTTGTGGTTCAAGACAAGATCGTGAACGTGTACCAAAATGGAGTCGTGAACAATTTTTAGCACGTCAAATAAAAATGGAAAAAAAAGGAAATGATACATCAATAAATGATGATAAAAAATATACTGATATTGATAATACATTAAAATTTATTGATAAAAAAATTAAAGAAGGTAATGTTCTTGGTCATAATAAAGTATCAGCAATGGCTGAACAATTTACAAATAAACAAAATGATAATAATAATGAACAACAATTAAAAATTCAACGTTCAAATTCAAAAGCAGCAATTGTATTACCAACACAAGGTGGTTCTGAAACATGTCATTTTTGTGATAAAAGAGTATATCTTATGGAACGTTTAAGTGCTGAGGGTAAATATTTTCATCGTGGTTGTTTTCGTTGTGAATATTGTTCAACATCATTACGTATTGGTAATCATACATTTGATAGAGATAAAAATGAACGTGGCCGTTTTTATTGTACACAACATTTTGGTTTAACTGGTACAATTAAAACAAGAATTGATAAAAAAAAATTACCAATTATTAATAAAGAAAATATTATTGATACACCAAATAAAACACAAACAAATACTGAAAAAAATTTATTAAAACCACCAATTGATGGTGTTGTTGGATTAGATTTACTTGATCGTGGACAAACACCAGAACGAATTGAATTTAAAAATCGTGCTGGTATGTCTGATGCTGAAGAGGCACACAGTCAAATGGATGAAGATGAATGGACTGATAGAAATTTTGGTGCATCAGCTGCTGAAATGGGTTCAAGTGATGATATTTCTGATATGAGGTATATATTAATTTTATTTTTAAATATTAATAATTTTAAATAAATAAATTTATTAATTTAATATTATTTTATTTATCAAGTGATTCTGATGAAGAAAATGAAATTTATGAAGAAGCTATTGATCAACCATTAACAACTGAAGGTACAATTGAATTAGCTAAAAATTGGACATTACGTTATTCAACAAATCCTCAAGGTTCTGAAAATAATTCTGATACTGGTAGCAATGAATACGAGGATTCAAGTGATGAATATACAAGTGAAGGTAGGTACAAAATAAAAAAATATAAATAATAATTATTATATTTAAATAACATAAAAAAAAAAAAAAAAAAACATCTAGATTGTGTATGATTGTAACTGTGTGATTGTGAGTGTATAAATGTACGTGTATTGCACAATTCTCAGTTCCCAGAGAATGTGTATTGTCGTTGTTATGTATGAATTAAAAAATATGTATATTCAGACAATATTCCATAATCTTGATGTATAGACGACTTCAGACCTTGTTAAAAATTGCGTAGACGAAGAGAGTGGCACAGCAACCGAAGACGAGGATGATGTACTTGCTCGAGAACTGAGAAAAAAAGAAGTCTGGCTAAAGGTACCACCACGTGAATCAGATGACACGGAGACTGGCTCAGAAACAGAGGTGATTAATCATAAAACAACAACAACAACAACAACAATACCAACAACACCAACAATATCAACAACAACAAAAAAAAATTCAATAATTAATTTAAATAATAATGATAATATATCATCAAATAATGATAGAAAAAATTTTTTTTTTGATGCACTAACAACAAATAATGAGGTAGATTTAAATTTAAAAAAAAATAATAATAACGGTAATAATATTAATGATAATATTGTTGATTTAAAAAATGATAAATTAGGTATTATCAATAATAATTATGGTGATGGTTGTAGTAGTAGTCGTAGTAATGATATTAGTGATTGTAATATGACTTCATCGGTACTCGAATCATGCCATATTGATCATAAAAATAATTTAATTTATGAAAATATTGGTGATAATTTTAATAATGATAAACTTGATGTTGTTTATTTACCTGATTTAGTAACATCATCACCATTAACATTAAGAAAATTATCAATAACATTATCTGATAAATCAAATGTTGATGATAAATTTTTTTTAGATGAAAAACCAATTGAAGATTCATTTAATATATTAAAAAAAGAATTAAAATTAAGAAGAGAAAATAAAAAAATTAATGATTTAACACAATTAAGACCATTGTCTTGTGAAACAGCTAAAACAAAAATGAATGAATATTTTGATAATAATGAAAAATTAAAAATTAAAGATGAAAATAAAACAAGTAATAACTTAGATAATAAAATTGATGATAATAATTTAGAAATAAAATCACGTGTTTCAGATAAAATTAAAAGTAAAGATTTAATTAAATATTTTAATAATAATTCAATTGATATTGATGATAATAAAATTATAAATAATATTAATGATAAATCAGATAAAAAAATTTTATTAAAAAAACAAAAAAGTTTTATTGAAAAAAAATTAAAATCATCACCAATATTTTCATCTAAAAATAATTATTTAATTAAAAAAACAAATAGTTTTTCATCATCTAGCAATTATGATTATTCAAATAATAATAATAATAGTAATAATCAAATAAAACGTATATCTATTATTGAAAGTGAAATAGTATTACCAAAAGAAAAAATTTTAACAACACAAGATATACCAAAAAAACCAGAAAGAAAATTTATTTCATCTGGATTAAATTCACCTGATAGTCAAAAAAAATTAATAAATAATAATAATAATATTGATAATGTTCCTTCGTGTTCGAAAATTACAAATAATAATTCATCTAATTCGGTTAAAATTTGTTCTAAATCCGGTAAAAAATCAACACGAAATGATCAAGATAAAAATAAAAAAGACAAGTGCATAATTTCATAATCATTTATCATTATTTTATAATTAAAAAGAAAAAGCACAATCATAAAAAAATAAAAATACAAAAACTAACATAATTTTAAAACAAAAAAAAAATTATTAATATTTTCTAATTAATGGTGGTTAAATGATGCACATGTAACGATGATTTTCATAACAATAAACTGTGTGAGATATTATTTTAGACTATAAAACAAAAATTCGAAGTAATAATTTAAAACGATAATAGTATAATAATTAATATAAAAAAGAAGCTATAAAAATTCAATATAAATAAATGGACAATCAGAAGATTCCAAGGTAACAATGAAAATAAGAATAGTGTGTTTTTGTGCTCATTAACCGAATTAACGATTTTTTAAAAATTCAAAAATACACAATTTAATTATTTAAAGAAAAATCAAACAAACAAAATAATAATTGGATTTATAAAAATTTAAAAATTAATAATTGCGTGAATCCCAAAATGCTTAAAGTAGATTTTTTTATTTATTTAATTATTTATTATTATTATTTTTTCGTAACTGACAATTAATTAAAACAAAAAATTATAATTTTTTCTTACTAAAGTTAATAATTAATATCTCGCCTGCTTATTGTTTTTTTTTAACTGAAAATGATCGTTTATGTGATTAAAATAACCCTCCATAATTATATTAATTTTTTTTTTTCTGTTTAAAAATAATATTTAACTAAATAACTTTTTAATGTTAATAAATATAAAATATATATTAATATAAAAAAAAAATTTCTTTCCTCAGGTTGCATCTGATGAGACAACAAGTGAAGAATGTATTGAAAATTCAGCAACAGAAATATCAACTGATTCAGAATTTGAGCATGATGGTACAACACCAACTCAACATGATATACCTGAAATAACAATAAATGATGCATTTGTTAGAAAAACACGTGGACAATATGTTGAACCAAAAAAAGTACAAATAAAATCACGTATGATATCACCAGTTAATGGTAATTTACGTCCAATAATTGATGAACCGTCCAAAAAAACAACTTTATTATTAACAAAAAATAAAGAATCATCATTATTAATAAATAAAAATAATAATCAATCAATTGACAAAGATATAATTAAAAATGAATTATCAACACGTCCAACAACATTATTTAGTCCAGTACCATTAATAAATCCACGTAGAGGTGATTATTTATTAAATCGTACACATTCAACTGGTGGTATTGCATCAAAATCATCACTTGAATTGAAAAAAAAATTTTTACTTGGTCCATCATCAATTGGTGGTAGTGTTATTAAATCTGGTTCAACATCAAATGTTGATACAAAATTACGTAATTTTACTGATACAATATCACAACATCAAAAATTATTAAATCCAGCACCAGAACCAAGTCCAACAATGCAAGCATTTTTACAAGGTACAAATAAATTACATAATAATTCAAATATACCATTATCACCAATATTAAAAAATATATCATCATCAACAACAACAAAAACAACAAATAATGATAATAAAAATAATGAAATATTTAATTTTAATAAAATACATTTACCAGATTTAATAAAAGAAACAAATATCATTGATAATAATAAAATATTAAATTATAATAAAAAAAATCATCATAATAATAATGATAATGATGATGATGATGATGATATTGATGATGAAATAACAAAAATTGAAAATTGTAAAATAATTGATAATTTAATAAATAATATTGATAATATATGTGATGATAAATCACATAGTCCTCCACTTAATGAAACAGATAATTGGAATAAAAATAATAAAATTAATTCTGATAATGATAGTTCTGATGATTTAGAAATAGACAGTGATTCATTATTATCAAGTGAAACAGATGATAATGATAAAATAATTAAAAAAAATATATTATTACCAAAATTAAAAATACATAATACAGATGATAATTTATTACATGATGATAATAAAAATAATATTGATCAACAAATGACATTTGAACCAGATTCAATTGAATGTTTTGCTGTCAATAATTTATCTATCAATAATGATGAAGATGATGATGATGATGATGATGATGATGATATAATAAAAACACCAGTTAATGAAATAAAAAATGTATGGATTAAATCAGATAATAATAGCATAAATGAAATTGAAATATTAAATAATAATATTAAAACACTTGATATACATACTGCACAACCATGTATAAGCAATTGTAGTAGTCCAACAACATCATTAACATCAAATATATCATGTAAAAATGATGATTCAATTGATAATGATTTAACAACAACAACAACAGCAGCATTAACTGAAACTGAATTATCTGAATGGGCGATTGATGGTGAAATAATATTAAAAAATGATTTACATGATACTGAATATAATATTAATAATAAAAAAATTAATTATAAAAATGCTCAAATTGCTAAAGAAGAAGATTTAACAGATATTGATACAATATCTGATAATAAATTATATAATAATAAAAATAATAAAATAATACAATTGCCAAATAATGATACATCAAAATTATTAGTTAATGATGAAGATATTGATTATATGGATACAGATAATGAATCATTATTAGACAGTCTTAAAGATACACAAAATATACCAATTATTAAAAATCGTGGTTATATTGAATTTGTCAATGTTCCTGGTATATCAACAAATTATATTAATAGCAATAATAGTAACAATAATAGTAATAGTAATAATAATAGTAATAATAATGCACCAATAGCACAATCTGAAATTGAAAATGATTTTATTATTTATGATGATAATGATGATGGTGATAATAATAATAAATATGATAATAATATTATCGAAATAAATCCAGTAACACTTGATGATGTTAAAGAACGTTTAAATTTAAATAGAAATTGTAAAAATGATGAAATTAATGAAAAAAATATTAATGATATTATACAATCAATGGATGAAGATAGTTTATTAATAATTGAACAACCAGAAGATACAACAACAACAAGTGAATTAACAACAATAAAAGCAAATCCAATAATAATTGATAATAAAAAAATTAATGATACAAATGATATTAATAATCCAGATTATATTGAATATGTTAAACGTTTACAATCAAGAATTGCTGAATTTAGTAATGCCAAGGATTCAATTGATATTAGAAAATCAAAACGTAAAAATTCAAAAATTTTAATACAACCACAACAGCAACAACAAAATGAATATTCATCAAATATTATTATTGAAGAAAATAAAATAAATGATAATAATATAAATAATAAAAATTATAATTCACCAGCAACATCAAGAAAACTTGAAGAATTAACACGTGAAAGATCAAAACAAAAAAATTTAATACAAGATATATTAATGGATAAAATTGAAGCACATAAACAAAAATCTGCTGAAAAAAAAGCTAAACGTGCTGCACGTAATGCATCATTTAATAATACATTTAATAATGGTTTAAAAACAAGTGGTTCATTAACATTTGTACCTGGTAATTTAGGAGTACAATGTAGTACACCAGTTAGAACAACATTTGCTGAAGCAAAAAAAACACTTGATTTTTCAAAAAATAATAATAATATTGATGTTGATATTGATAATAATAATAATAATAATAATAATGATGAAAATAATGATGATGTATTTAAAACACCAATAGCACCACCAAGATTAAAACATGAAGAAGCTAGAAAAACAGCTGAAAAAGCTAAACAAGAAGCACGTGAACGTGCTAGATTAAAAAGTGATGAAGATTTAGGTTTAAGTCCTGAAGATAAAATTAAATTATTAAAAATGAAATTTTCAAAAAGACAATTATCAATGGAAGAACGTTCAAAATTTATTGATGATAATCATAATGATAATATTGATAATGAAAAAACACGTCATTATAGTTTAACATTAAATAAAAATATTGGTAAATTACAATCAAGTAAAAGTATTGATAATGTTAAATTATTACATCAAAAAATTAATAATAATAATAATAATAATAACAACAGTAATAATAATGATGATGATAATAATTTAAATAAAAATTTACCATCATTAGCTAAAAGTCTTGATGTACTTATTGATAATAATAATGATAATAAAAAATCATTATTAAAAATTGATAATAATAATGATGATATTGTTGTTAAAAGAGATAAAAAAAAAATTAAAGATCCAGAAAGAAGAAAAAGTATAATTCAAGCTGTTTCTGATTTTTTTAAAAAAAAAGATACATCACCATCACCAACTGGAAATAAAGATAAAACTTCAATGTTTAAAATGACTGGTAGAAAAGATAAATTAAAGGTAAATATTAAATTATTTTTAATTTAAATAAAAAAAAAAAAATAATACAAATTTATCTAATTTATTTCTTTTTTTTTTTTTCATTAATATTTTTACAGTTATATAGATCTTATTCCGAAGAATTCGTTGTAAGCAAAAAAAAAAAAAAAAAAAAAAACAATTATAAAAAAAATAATTAGAAAAATCATTAGATGCTTTTTTATAAATTTTCTTTTTAATTTATTTTTTAATTTTTTATTTATGCTTGTGTATTGTAATTGAAATTTTTTTTTATTATCATTAATTTGTTTTAAATTTTTATTTGTTTACAACGTAGAAAATAATTATAATTATTTTTGTTTGTCTGCAATTTATTTTGTTTATTTAAATAATAATTATTTTAGCTTTCATTTTATGTAGCATTTCATTTTAAAAAATAATTAATATTAAATATATATACTAATAATTATTATGTAATATTTACAGATTGATAAAATTGAACGTAAATCTGATATTCGTCCAAAATCAATAAGTGAAGGAATGTTGATTGAAAATTTTTTACGTCATGAATCATTACCATCAGTACCACCACCACCAATTAATTATTCATTTAATGAAACTCATATATCTGATGATTCATTATCTGAAGATAATAATAATTCAAAAACAACAACAACAACTGCTGCTGTACCATCACCATCAAAATTAAATAAAAATACAACAATTGATGAATCATGTAGTAGTATAACACGTAAATTAAAAAATCAAAAAAAATTAAATCGTCAAGCACAATTAAAACGTTTAAGAATTGCACAAGAAATACAAAGAAAATTAGAAGAAACAGAAGTTAAACAACGTGATTTAGAATATCGTGGTGTATCTGTTGAAAAAGCATTACGTGGTGAAGGTGAATATACTGGAAAAAATGAAAATCAATTATTTGGTGAATGGTTTGATCTTATGAAAGAAAGAACAGATTTACGTAGACTTGAAAAAGAATTATTAGTACGTGCACAAGAAGTACAACTTGAAGATCGTCATGAAAGATTAGAACATGAATTACGTGAAAGACTTGCTGATGATGGTAATTAATTAAAACTATTATTTATTATTATATTTATAAATAAATATTATTCAATTTTATATTAATTATTATTGTATTATTAATTTTTTAGATACTAAAAAAACAAGTGATGATGTTAAAAAAGAAGGTGAAATATTAACTGAAATGTTGGAAATTGTTGCTAAAAGAGATTCACTTATTGCATTACTTGAAGAGGAACGTAAAAGGTGGCGTAAATCCTCGTGCCCAACACTTGTTACACATTATCGCACAAATTTATCAAATGCTAATAATAACTTGACACTATTTAATTCACCAATTATTTTCTTATTTTTATTAATTATTTTATTTTTAATTTCAAATTATTTTATAACTATTCTATTATCTTATTTTATTGATTAGATAAATATTTACTTTTTCTATTTTATATATTTCTTATGCTTAGTAATCTTTATCAGAAAATATTTCCATTGCATGATGATTTTATTGCATTTACTTATTTAAATAATGCATGATTTTTTTTTTAATTTTATTTTTTTAAATTGATATTTTAATATGCATGTTTGGATAGCTATTTATTTAAATTATATATATTTTTTTTTTTAATTTATTTATATTGTTAAAAAAGTAAATGACATTTATTAATATTTATTTAATATAATACACAATTAAACTATAAACATATTATTAAATATGTTTATATTTTGGGCAATGAGGAATTGTGCAATTATGACTTCGCTTTAATATAAAAATTAAAAAATATATTTATTCGTTTTCTGCATTTTGAGTGAAATTATTATTTTTTGGGAATGGTAAGATTAATTATTAGTTTTTTTTTTTTTTAAAAAAAGTGACATGTGATTGATCTATTTATTTATTTATTTATTTATTTAAAGCATGAATTATTATAAATTTTTATCCCTGGTGTAAATGTGATTTTTTTTTTTTTTACTCTAATTTAATAATATCAATGATTATTAATTTTTTTAATTATTTAATTACAGATACAAAGATGAGGATAAAGATATTGAAGCTCAAATGAAAGCAAAAGGATTAAAAACAACAACACAAGTAGAAAAAAATGACACCAAGTATACGGGCTAAATATAAATAGTTTCTTTTATTTTTTATTATTATTATTTTATTATTATTTTTTTGGAATTGTCAAGACTGTTTATTGATGGTTTATAATAATCAATGGATTTGATATAAAAATAAGTTTAAAAAAACATCAAAGATTGGCTGTATGCAGAAAAATAATAAACAAAAAAAAAATATTTTTTCATAAATATACAATTAAATTGACGGAATTTATATAAATTAATGGAATTAATGCGTGATATTGTAAATTTTATAAGCATGAAAATAAAATATGATAAAAAAATTTTGATGAAAATATATTTTTTGCTTCAAAAAAAAAATAAATATAATAGCTAACTAAATACTTGATTTGACTATCAAATGTAATAATTAATTTTAAAATTAACAAAACAATAGTATTATTAAATTGTGTTTTAGAATTAATTGTTATACTGTATAAATTTTTTTTTTGCTTAAATTATATACATTGAAAATAAAAAACTTTAATTATATTTTTAATTTACTTATCCTTTAAATATAATTTTTATTTTATCAAAAAATAAAATAACTTTGTACATAACAATTTCAAGCTAATTAATAATTAATTTTATAAAATTATTCTAATTAAAATTTTAACAAGTAAGTGGATTTAATATTTATATAGGATATAATTTAATTTAATAAAAATAATAATCCAATAATTGTTGATAAACAATTTAAATTTCAATAAATTTAATGAGCTAAAAATTAAATTTAATGATATAATATACAAATTTACAAGTTCCCAATGCCTCGGTGGTTCTTTTTCCTGCTTTCCTGATACTTTTTCAGGCCATAATTATTCAAAACGACCCTCTGATTTATTTAAAAATACACATCTCCAGATGCATTATGATGATTTTATTTGTCTAATAATTATAAATATATATTATTAATTTAATTGTTACTATTAATGTTTAATTTTAAAAATAATATAAAATACAATAAATTAATTAAATTAATTAAATAACAACAAAAAAAGCATTGTTTTGAATTATAATAAAATAATAATTATCTAATAAGTTTCTATGACGATTTAAATGCAGTATTTTCTATCATCATACCGTATGTGTGTGGTTTTTGTGACTTTCGTGACTTTGAAGCATCGTAAAGCCTCTGCTGTTATTAGGAAAACAGAAAAACAGAAGAGTAAATAGATACCTCAAATTTTATCTCAAAAAAAATATAATAATATAATATATTTAATTATTAAATTTACAAAAATAATATTTTATAATATATAATTATATTTTTAAAATTACAATTAAATATTACAAAATTATATTCAATATTAATTTATTTATAATTTTATAATAAAACATTCAAATAAGTATTTATTTTTTAAAAAATAATATATATCGTATATTTTATACGGTATACTATTGTGTATATACCGTATATGGTTTTGATGATTTTAGTGTCTTTGAAGCTCTATTACGTCTCTGCTGGTACCAGGATAACAGAAAATAAAAAGAGTATTTCAATTTTCTAAATAATTTGAAACTGAAAGTGACTTTGAAGCGTCGAAATGTCTCTGGTAATATCCGGATAACAGAATGAGTAAGTAGTTATTGTGTCAAGCACTGCATTATCGACACTCCTAAATTATTCTGTTATCCTAATAGCAGACCGGAGATTTTGGATCAGAAAACCCTTGTAAAATGATGATGATGATGATGATGATGATGTGGTGTGGTAATGATAATCAAATATATATCATATGTAACAAACATATGGTTTGTGTGTTGTTGTTATAAAACAATAACAAGTTGATTGATAAATAGTCGTTGTCAACAGGCTTGGTGACTAAATAGCTACGTTAGTATCAAGAAAATAAATAATACAAAGAGGTACTATGCTTATTTATATTAAAACTTGTTGTTCCATTTGTAAACCTTTTATTATTATGTTTTTTGATTATCAAGCAGTGATATTTTGCCACCACGGTATCAACTACCATGATGTTTGTTGATTTTAGACAATGACAATCAAACTGGTCACCACAACACACTTTTATTTTTGACCACCCAACATGAAGATCATCATCAAGGAACCACCACTATTTTTGATGAACCCTGAAGTAGTTTAGTTAAAAAAAAAACTGAATGTAAATGTAAATGATTTTAAAGATTAATTGTATTAGATTGTTGATTTTTTTTTTCAATGATATAGTGTAGTAATTTAATAACAACTATTTGTTTTATTAATTAATTAATTTAGATTTTGTATTATAAATTTTTGACATTTAAAAAGGCAAATTAATTCCTGATTTTTTTTTTGAGTGTTTGGTATAGCCACCTGTTTATCATCATCATATTAATGTATCATTTTTAGACATTTACTTCTCAAAATTAAGACCCAAGATTGAATAGTGGAAGCATCTTATTGGGAGAACAGAATATAACAAGAGTTTACAATTCAATTATGATAGTTTGAAAGTTAGAAATACTCTTTATTATTTATGTTCTCTTAATAACGTTTCATACATTTCGGACACTAAAATGTACATTGACTGTATGATGATGCGATGATAACTCGTTAGTATACCGACTTACTGACAAAAACTAAAAACAGAAACAACGACAAAAATGATAAAATCCTCTATAAATTAATATTAATAACAATACAAATTGTTAATTAATTTAATTATATTTTCTGTTAATAATTATTTATCTATAAACGAAAGTATAATTATGTGTGATAAATTTTTTAGCTCAAAAATCAAGATCCAATGAAATGAAAATTTCTATGAAATATATTTTATAATAGATCATTATTTTATTCACAGTGTGACATCTTTTTCAAAGAAAATTTAAAAGCAAACTTAAAAACTTTTAACCTGTTGGTTTAGTCGTTTTATTTCCTCAACACATTTAATCAATATTCAAATTTACTGTCTGAAAAAAATTAAAATGTCTTATTTAAAAATATTTTCTTAGCTATTAAAAATTATTGTAATTACAATGTACATCAGTGCAATTACAAGTTTAGAATATTATCAAGACAAAGAACCTTTTATATAACTCGTTACGTAGTTTTTTTATTATTATTATTATTATTATCATTATATTGTTGTTTTTTGTGTGTTAAGTTTCCTCATAGGGTTGAAAAAATGACGAAAAGTAGGCGGGAAACATAAGTTACAAAGAGGTAACTTACAAAGAAGTGGCGGGATTATTTGAAATGATTGTTTAATTTTATTAAATAGTTTTTATTAATTTTATTATGAGAAAATAAATAATAATTAAAAATTTAAAATAGTAAATTAATAAATAATAATATAAACATATAATATAATTTATTAATCAAAATTTGTTTATTTATTAAATTTACAATTATAATTTTATTATTAAAAAAAAAATATATGTAAGTATATATATAATTGAGTTTTTTATACAAAATTAAAATTTAAAAATATTAAAAATGATTTAAAAAAATTATGGATTATTGAATCAACAATAGTGTTATTAAAATACAATTTATGAATTATTAAATTTAAAAATAAAATAAAACTTGATAATACAAAAAATGAAATAAAAAATTTTTAAGTTATTTAATTTAATTTGTCATTTTTTTCATTTCATTTACGTCAATTTATTTAAACTTTTGCATGATTAATAATTATTGTTTAAAAAATTTATTATTAATTATATATATTTTAATTAAATTTATATTTTTTTTCTCTAAAATAACTTGATGGTAAACTAAATGTTCTCATTGCATAATGAGCTTCTTTTTCATCATCAGATGTGTATTCTAAAATTTCATCTAATTTTGTTCTACATGTTGATGGTGGTGGTGGTGGTGATGATGATGATGATGATGAATGTTTTGTTGAATTTGATGTTGTTTTATAATTAACATTATTTTCATTGTTAATATAAATATCTTTATTAAAACCAACATCACTGTGTCTTCTTGTTTTTTGTTGATCAAAATTATTTTTAAAACTATAAATATTTTTCCAAAATTTCCATTTATTTTTTTTCTTATCATAATCTACACGTTTATCATCTAAATCAGATTCTGATTTACGTCGTCTTTTATCAATAAATTTTATAAAATTAAATTTAAAATTTGGCAATGGTGATAATTTTATTTGATTATTATTTTTATCATCATTACCATGATCAACAGTATCAATATTATTTTTATTATCATTACAATTAATTTTTATTTCTTTAAAATTATCATCATCATTATCTGATTTATAAACATCTCTTAATTTAAATTCCCATTGATCAATTTGTTTTTGTAATTCTCCACTATAAATATTTAATATATAAAGATAATAATCAATATATTCATAAAAACATTCCATAATAATAATATCATATTTATCATTATCATTTGATATATTATAATTATATTTTAAATTATAATAATCATTATTAAAATCATCAAGTAAAGATTTTTTTTTAATAACATCAAATTTTATATAATCAATATTACTTTTAATTGCTTGACGTTGATTATTATTATATAAATTACTTTTAAGTGATAAACAATATTTTCTTTTTAAACAACATAATTTTATAAATAATAATCTTAATGTTGTCATATCTTCAATTTGTTTTAATAATTTTTTTTTATAATACATCCAATCATTTGTTAATAAATTATTATTTTTATTGTATTCCATATTTATATTATTGTCATCATTATTGTCATCACAAATTGTTGTTTTATAATTTGGTGAAAATAATATTTTTTTATTCAAATAACCTTGTTCAACAGTAATTTCTTCAGCCAAATATTTATAATATTTATTTGTTAAATTTTCTAATGGTATTACACAATAATCATAATCAATAAATTTAATTGGAGTTGTAGAATATTTTTTCCATAATAATTTTGTATTTATTAATTCACAATTAAATAATTTTATAAACATAAATGGATCAACGTTTTTATTCCACAATTTATTTTCCATTATTTTTTTTTTAATCAAAATGATAATGTTTATGTATTTTATTGTTTTAATTTATATAAACTTAATATTATTATCAAATGATAAACTTGATTTAATATTTTATTATAAACACTTTATTGTTGTATTTTTATCTTTTTTTATTTTTATTGAAACAATATTCAAGTTGTTTTATTTTATTGCTATTCAACACAAAAAAAAACGACAACAACTAAACACCGCCAAAAACATAAAACACATTGAAGTGAAAAAGAGGAGAGAAAAAAAAAAAAAAAAAAAAAACAGAGTTATTTTTCATTTTAAGAAAAATAAATTCATGGAATAGTAAATAACAATAAAAGATTAATGGTGAAAAACAGACACCTGGAGATAATTATTGTATTTTTTTTTTTTTTTTTCTTTTTCTTTATTTTAATATACAGAAAAGAAAAAATACTTTCAATTAAATATAAAAAATATTTAATTTTTTTTGTGATAAAATTAACTTGTTATTGTATTTATAAACAAATTAATTTATTTGTTATTTTAAATTAATTTTTAATTATTAATAATTTAATAAATAAAAATTATAATAATAAATATATAGTTTTTGAGCTAATATACTTAAAATTATTTAAACATTTTAAAAATACAATAATAATTATTTTATTTATTATAAATATTTTTATAAATAAATTATTTTAATAATAATTTTATTAATAAATAATAACAATATATACATAAAAAAATCAATTTTTGTTTATATAAATTTATTTAAAATTTTACTCTCTCTTTTCTCTCTCCTAATTAATATATCGATTAATATAATCGTATCGATTAAAATTTTAAATACGATAAATCTCGAAAATCGAATAATCATGTAGCTCCCTCAACTGTCAATATTCATAACCAAACAACGCAATTTTTTATATATATCAAAAAAAGAGAGTTAAAAAAAAAAAAAGAAAATAAAATATAAATAAAAATTGACGCAAAAGAGAAAATAATAAATAACAAATAATAAAATACTAAACATCAAGTATATCAATCAATATATTAAAATAATAAATAATAATTGTGTTTTTTTTTCATGTTTATATATTAATTTTTATAATAAATTAAACAATAATATATATATTATTATTATAAATAAATATTAATAAATATTATGTTGCTACGTTGGCGATGAGTAATATACAGATCATAAATTCGTCATGTTGATTTATCAACTTATCAATCAAATAAATAGTAAAATATAATTATTAAATAATTATATATAATAATTATAATTTTTATTTAAATAATATTAATAAATACAGTAAATTTTATATTAAAATTTAATTAGTATTTAATAATAAAAATAATGGAGGCTGATTATCAACCAAGTCCAGCTCGAGGATTGACAGGTGAGGTGATTTAATAACAATCATTTAAAAAATTTAAAAAAAAATAAATAATACATAATTGGATATATAATTATAAGATATACCTATTAATATATTAATTGAATGTATATTTTTTTTATATTAATATAATTATTATGAAATAATAATACCCACACGTCTTTCATCATCATTATTTATTCATAAAAAATAAAAAAAATTAAAATTAATTCTTTTGCAATTCTGTTTATGGTTATCTTGAAAAAAAAATGTTTTCCTTTCTTCTTCTTCTTCTTCTTAATTTTTATTATTATTATATATTTAATATTTAATAATTATGATGGTGTCTTCATTATTAGGTATCACAAATGACGTTGAAGATCCTTATCCAAGTCTTTCTGATTATCATGACTATGAGCCAAATTTAGAATTTGATGATACTGAATTACAAACAACTGCTAACAATGGTAATTAAAATTATAAATTATAATACTGTTAAGAATTATTTTAAAAAAATTTAATTATTTTTGTTTATTTTTAGCATCACAATTGTTGGAAGAAAAATTGGATTTAAGTAGTGGAGTTACTGGTAATGTTATAGATTATTTAGAAAGTCCAGTAAGTGATGGTACAATTGAAGAAAATTTTGAAGAAGCATTAGTTAATGCTCCTGTTATTGAAACTGGTTTGTTTTGTTTTTTTTTTTTTATTTTTATTTTATTTTATTTTATTTAAACTTGAGAAATGATTAGAGTTTTGTTTTTTTTTTTTTCATTAGCTGAAGATTTAGCAGCACTAGATGAAGAGCTTACTGATGATGAAGATTATCAAGATATTGCTAGATTAGGAATTGTTGAAGTTGTTGGTGATGATAGTGCTGGAAGAAAAGTTATAATTGTATCAGCATGTAAATTACCAAGTGGACGTGATGTATTTAATCATGCAAAATTATTACGTTATTTAACACATACACTTGATAAATTTGTTGAACAAGATTATAGTTTAGTTTATTTTCATCATGGTTTAACATCTAAAAATAAACCATCATTATCATGGTTATGGCAAGCATATAAAGCATTTGATAGAAAATATAAAAAAAATTTAAAAGCATTATATCTTGTTCATCCAACAAATTTTATTAGAATTGCTTGGCAAATATTTAAACCAGCAATAAGTGTTAAATTTGGAAAAAAAATGATGTATGTTAATTATTTAGATGAACTTGCACAATTTATAAATTTAGATCAATTAATAATACCTCAACAAGTACTTGAACATGATGAACAATTAATGATGAAAAATCGTAAAACAGTACCAAAACCACCAACAGTATGTCCATTTGTTCCAATATCAACAACACAATTTGGTGTTAGTTTACAATTTATTAAAGATAATAATGGTGGTGATCCAATACCACAAATTGTTAGACAATGTATTGAATTTCTTGATACACCAGATGGTAAATAATATTTTTAATATATCTATATAATTATTTATTTATTAATAATTAATAATAAATTTTTCATTTTATAAAAATAGCACTTGAAACTGAAGGAATATTTCGTAGATCAGCAAATGTTAAAATGGTTAAAGAATTACAAAATTATTGTAATCAAGGTTTACCTGTTGATTTTAAAGGTGATCCACATATTGCTGCTGTATTATTAAAAACATTTTTACGTGAACTTGAAGAGCCATTAATGACATATGAATTATATGATGAAATATCAAAATTTCAAACATTATCTAAAGATGAAAGACCAAGAAAAGTTAAAATACTTATACTTGAAAAATTACCAGAAGATAATTATAAATTATTAAAATATATTGTACAATTTTTATCAAGAGTTATGGATAGATGTGACTTAAACAAAATGACATCAAGTAATTTAGCTGTTGTTTTTGGTCCAAATTTAGTTAGAGCACCACCATCTGTTAATATGTCTTTATCAGCAATTGGACCAATTAATCAATTTATTGATTTTCTATTTGCTTATCAAGATAAAATATTTATTATTGATATTTAATAATATATATATATATAATATTTTTTTAATTTATTTATTTGAAAAAAAAAAAAAAACAAAGATTAAGAAACAAAAAATTTATCAAATATATATTTTCATTTTTTTTTTTTTTTCGTGGCCTAATTTATAAATAGTTAATTAATTATTAAAGAAAATTATTGATTAATTTAATATAACGTCTAAAAGACAGTATTTAATGGCTACAAACTTTTTGTTTTTTAATATTAATGCATAATTTCGTCATCGAAAATTTCGATTTATCCTGTATAACAAAATAACAATTTTTTATGTTTTTTTTTTAAATGGTTACTTTTGGTTTTTAAAAGTGAATGAAAAAAAAAAAACCTAGTCACAATCGAAAGCACAATGAAAGTCTAAATTTAGATGAAAAAAACATTGAAAAAAAAAATTTATTTAAATTAGAGAAATTATAAATGTATATTGAACAAAAAAAAAAAAAAATGGTGTCAAATATTTGTACCGATTCTTTTTTTTTTTTTATTTTAATTTATTTCTGGATGTATACCAAAGATAAAATGAAAACTCAATGCCCTTAATATAATGATAAATTGTAGAATTATATAATGAACGAGAAAAAAATAGTTAAAAATAAATTTGAGAGAAACAAAAAAAATAATTAAAAATGTTTAAAATTAAGTAAAAATATAAATTAATTTTGTTAAACGGGATGCCTTAGATAATTGCACTATATGTAGATTAAAATTAAAATTTGTTTTTATATATATTAAAAAAAAATATGTTTAAAAGTCTCAAGGGTAAATTCAAAGAGACAAAAAAAAAATTAAGTAAAATATATATTTTTTTTTTATAAGTTAAACATTCCATCAATGAATTGATTGTTTTGATTAATTTTAACTAATAATTATTATCAATAATTAATACCGGCCATTAAACATATGTATTTAACAACCGGTCATATCCAAACGAATAAATAAATTTAAATAAACATGTAAATATTGAATAATTGTAATTTTTAAGTGTAAAAAAAAAAAAACAATATATATATTTAAACAATTAAAAAAATTAAACCAATATCGTTGATAGATTGTTTTTTTTTTTTTTTAAATTTAATAACAAGTTATTATTTTTTATCAACAAAAGTAATACAAATTTATAAATAAATAAATAACAGTTTAAATAATTGATTAAAAATAAATTAGATATTTGTTAATATATTTACAATTTTTCAATAAAATTATTTCGTAATTTTTAATTATTTATTGTATGTAAACAGTATTTAAAAAAAAAAAAATATCAAAGACATATTATAGCTAAAAAAATTTAATTTAGTAATTTTTATTTTAATTATTAAATAATATAATTTAAATAAATTTTGATATTGTTGACTGAATGTTTATTAAAATTAAAAAATATGTTTATGATAATTAATAAATAAACAATAATTATAAATTTATATTATTATAATTTATTTAATTGTATTATTGCACATTTTAATATTTAATATTTAAATTATTACATTTTTGTGTTTTTTTTTTTTTTTTGATTTATTTATTTAAATATTTAAAAATTAATTTACATGAAATATTTATTTACGTATTTATTACAATAATTATTTTATGGCTTTAAAATTGATACAATATTATTGTTTAAATATTTTTATTTTACAAATATATTTTTCTATTTTTATAGCAGTCTGGATGAATATTTCTCTCCAACTTTCATTATAAATTAAAAAAATAAATCAATTTTTTAAACCCTACCCCTTGAAGTTTATGTATTTTATGTAATTTTTAATTGTTTTTTTATTATCAATGTTAAATAAACAAAAAAATATATATATATTTATGACTAATATGTACATTTTAATTATTTTTTTGTTTTGTTGGTTGTTTGTTGTTCGTTAATAAATTGAATTTTTATTTATTTTTAAATAAATCAAATAATATAGGTATATTTATGAAGAACCACAACATGATGATTTTGGTGTTGGTACTTGTTCATTTTCATCTTCAACAACAACAACATTTCTTCTCATTGAATTTGATCTTGATAATGTTGATTTTTGTTGTTCATTATTATCAGCATGAATCATCATTCTTTTAGTTAAATCTAAAAATATTTCTTCAATATTATGATTTTTTTTTGCTGATGTATGAAAATGTACAGCACCAACTTGTTTTGCATATCTTGAATAAATTGAAAAAATTATAAATTATTAATAAACAATTATTAGTAAAATATTAAAAAATTAAAAAACTTACTCTTCAGCTTCTTCTACTGAAACAGTTCTATCTTTTTCAATATCCATTTTGTTACCAGCAATTGCTAAACAAATATCACTTCCCAACATTTTTTTTAATTCTTTAACCCAATTTTTGACCTTAAAAAATAATTATCAATATTATATAAATTAATTTATTTATTATAAATTAATAAAATATATACCTTTCTAAAAGTATCTTCATCAGTAATGTCATAAACTAATATTGCTCCATTTGACATTCTGTAATAAATTGGACCAAGTGCATGAAATTTTTCCTATAAAAAAATAAAAAAAATAAACAAAACAATAAATTTTTTTAAACAATGATTTATTTAAATAATTATTTACCTGTCCAGCAGTATCCCAAATAGCCAAATTAACACGTTTACCATTAATATTTAATTTTTTATTCAAAAATGATGCCTAAAAAATTAGAAAAAAAATTAAATTAATAATTTAAAATTATCATAATGATATAGATTATATATTACCTGAAGTGTTGTCAAATGTTGATCATTAAATTTATCCTCGACATATCTCAAGGCCATTGAAGTTTTGCCAACACATCCTTCACCCAACAAAACAACTTTAAAATTATATCCATTGTTACAACTTGTTGTTGAACTTGCCATGATGATGATTAACAATTAAAACAATTAAAACAATAAATAAATAATAAACAATAATCAACAATGTAAATAAACAACCAGTTGATTGTTTTACTATTTTTTAATTATTTAATTATATATATGTATATTTTTTTTTTTCTTTTTATCAAAATCAATGGAAAAATAATAAATTTCAGAATAATAAATAATTGACAATATATTTTTAATTTATTTATCTTTTTTTATCACACAATGTTGTCTTATCTTTTAAATATGGCGACAAAATATTGTTAAAATCATATTTTTATTTTTTTTATTTACAATATTATTAATCAAATGTCAAAAAATAAATCAGCTGTTCTCAGGTGGTAGTTTTTAATGAAAACCATTTTCAGTGTGTTTACAACAAAAACAAAAAAAAAAAAAAAAAAAATTTGACATTTAAAGCTTTAAAATAATACCAAGAGATGGCACACTAATTGCCAAATAGAGAGAGACAAAAAAATAATAATATTTATAAACAATATATCATATATAGTCTTTTGTTTATGAATATTATTAATAATAACAATGAAAAATTAAAAAACAATAATATAAATACTATAATAATTGTAATCATAAATCATAATACAATTAATTTACCACATTTAATTAAAATAAATAAATAAAAATATAATAAAAACAAATGACAGCTGATAATATTTGAATATGACAGTTGTTGTTTGACAAATGTTTATAAAAAAAAAAAAAAAAACAAAAAAAAAAAATATAAAAAAAAAAAAACCTGGCGGTATCAAATACAAACTGTCATCCAGTCGGCGTCTTAGTTTGCCGGAAATTGAATAAAATAAAACCGGAAATAAATATAAAAAAATATAAAAAATAAAATATAAATAACAATAATTTATTTAATAATTAATAAAATTAATTAATTATAATTATAATATATAAACATAATAATAATATATTAATTTAATATGAAATTTAATAAATATAAATAGTCATTTGACTAAAAAATTAACAAGAGTCAATATGCGCAAATATATATGCGCAATAAAAAACGACTCCAAAATCTTGCCGTCACCTGTATCAAAAAGGTAAGCAAATAATTTATTACAAAATATTAATACTATAAATATAATAAAATATTATAATTATAAATTATATAAATTTTATATTATAATAATAAACAAGTGTATTATAATTATTTAAAATTAATGTCATTGTGATAAATTATTAATAATAAATATTTAAATTTATCAAAATATTAGAGCGTCGTGTCCGGTATAAATTGAAAAAAAGTAAAAAAAAAATATATATATACAGCCAAACTGTGACGTATCATTGACATTCAACAAAAACAAGTAAATAAACTAATTTTTTATTTAATAACAATTAACATAATAATAATCATCTGTTATATTATTAATCAATCAATTATTATTTATTATTTTATCAATATATTTTTCATTCTATCAATTGTTGAAACAAATTTTTTTTTTTCAAACAAATTTATATTTCTTTTTTATTTTTTATTTTTTATGTGTGTTAAATTGTGCCGATGCATGTTCACGCTTGTGTGCCCCTTTTTAATTTTAATTAATTTTTATTTATTAATATTATTTATAACTAACTGTCATATTTTTTTTAATTTATTCAAATCAAATTTAATTTTTTATAAATATTATAACAAGTGTTTTATTTATGTGATTGTGTTAAAAAATA
Source organism: Lysiphlebus fabarum (assembly GCA_011426435.1). NCBI lineage: Eukaryota > Metazoa > Arthropoda > Insecta > Hymenoptera > Braconidae > Lysiphlebus > Lysiphlebus fabarum. The sequence goes on along the minus strand of WSYQ01000341.1, from coordinate 97,473 downwards.
TATATCATTATTTATTTTGAATTATATTTTTTTTGCAAAAGGTTATAATTTTTTTGGCAGATTGTTGTTTGTATCATCTGTCATGGCGTTATCCGCGGTTGTACTTGCTATAAATTTGATATAAAAATACAAAAATAAAGTAAATAAATATAATTTAAATTATAAATAATAAATATATATTAAAAAAAATTATAATATGTATATAATAACAATGAACAAATGTCAAAATTATTTTTAGAAATTTTTTTTTTTTTTTTTGTGTTAGATTTTTGAGGTTTTTTTTTTTTATTTTATATATTGGATATATGTATATATATAACTTTTTTTAATATATATAAAATGACATATGATTTATTGGATAGTGTGTGTGTTATAGAGGGGGAAATGGGGCTTATTGTGATAAATAAAAATAGGGGGTATTTGGAGGGAATGCAATGGTTTAATGATATGGCGGCCGCCTGCAACGTGCCACGCGCCATCACTATCATGACTCTGCGCACGTCAAACTCATTTTTATTTTTTTAAATTTTTTTTATTTATTTAATTTTTAAATTTATTTTATATAATTTTTAACTACTTTTTAGCCCTTTTGTGCCTATATTTATTATTTCATTAATCTACTTTAAATGTTTACTCAATAATTATAGAAAAAAAAAAAAAAATTTAGAAATATTTTTTTTGTTTTTGTTGTGTTATTTATATTTTATATTTTTTTATTTATAAACTTTAATTACTTTTTATATATATTTTTTTATAATTATCTATTTTACTACAAGACTCCCACAAACTTAATTTTTTATTTTTTTTTATTTTAGACACTGTTTTTTTAGAAATGAAAATGAAAAAAAAATATATATATATATATATACAAGCATTTACAACATGACAATCATTGAATTTATTTTTATATATTTGTCCATGTGTATATTAATAACGTCATCGTATTAATTTCATTTACACTTGCACATATTTTAATAATAAAAATAATATCTTTCTCTTGTTATATTTATTTTTAGTTGATAAATTAAACTTTTTATTTTTTTAAATATGTAGCTAATTCAAGTTGATATTTTTGATAAAAAAAAAATCAAATTTATTATTTTTAGATATTTAAAATTTATGAAAAATAAAAAACAAGATACTCTGTCAGGTTTTTTAAAATAAATATATTTAATTTGGATGCATGTATTGAAGTATCGAATATCAAATATATAAAAAAACAAAATATGTATCTTAAAATCAATTTTTTTTTTTTGTAGATTTTATAAATGTTGGCATGTGTGTGCTGATGATGATGACCTTCCTCACTATTTACTTTGTTAAAATAAAAAAATAATAAATAAAAAAAAAAATCATTTATAGAGGTGGGTTTTTGTCTCACATATTTTATCATAAAATTTGCGATACTTTTATTCATTTCAAAATTAAAAATAAACAAGATAATAAATTTATCAAAATTAAACAATTTTTTTTTATTTCAATTATCATTTTTTATTTATTTTATTATCATTTAGATTAATTTATCCTGTATAATAAAATTTATTTTAAAAATTTTATATTTCATATAAATTATTATAAAAATTTTTTTTGATATAATTTTTTTACATGACAAACTTGTACCTGTTGATTATTTTGATTCGCTCGATTAATTTTTCAATGTTTAATTTCCGTATAGATATAGCCTTTCAATTCAACTTTTCTTGTTTTTATTTTTGTATTTAAATAAAAGTATTTATTTTTTTATGATCATGTGGGTTTTTTGAAATAAAAATTTTTTTTTTTTTTTTGTTTGTTAAAACGTAAGCAAAAGTAAAGCAAAGAAATGAAAGTGAAAAGGAAAGTTTTTTTTATTACTGGGTAACTGTGTCAGGGACGAATTTATCTAGATTGTTTTTTAAAAAAAATTAACCCATTATTTGTCATGTCACCAAGTTTGTAAAAGAGATACATCAGTAAAAAGAAAATATATATATAAATTTACTTTCTATTTGAATCTCAAAGGGTCAACAAAGTTTAATAAAATTTATCAATAAAAACAAATATTAATATTAACAAAAAAACAAAATAGATAAAATAAAATAATGATTATTAAAATAAAAAAGATAATAATATTAAAATTAAGTAATAATTTATTTACCGTTTATTTTGTTGACTCAACGATACTAAAGTTTAAATATGTATTTGAGTTGAAAATATTTGTCAGAATTTTAAGAAAAAAAATGTGTCAAGGACAAGGCAGGGCTATACTTCAAAATGTAGTCAATAATTTATTAATTATTAATATTTATAAATAATATAATGAATTATAATTGTTATGTATTTTATTGTTTCAGGTGAGATTATAATTTCAAATTAAAAAACACAAAAAAAATAACAAAACAAAAATGTCGATTCATTTTCACAAACCAAAAGTTTATCGGTCAACTACTGGATGCTGTATCTGCAAAGCAAAATCAAGCAGGTAAAAATTAATTAATTATTTAATTAACATTTAGATTATTTAAATTATTATTGTTATTATTATAATGTTTATTTATTTATATTTATATTTTTACAGTTCTCGTTTTACTGATAGTAAAAAATATGAAGATGATTTTATAAATTGTTTTAAACTTGAAGAAAAACGTCAAGGTGAAATATGCAATGCTTGTGTACTTCTTATAAAACGTTGGAAAAAATTACCACCTGATTGTGATAGAAATTGGCATCATATTATTGATTCAAGATCTGGTCCTGGTATTAAATCAATAACAAAATTAAGAGCTAAAAATAAAAAAAAACAACTTACTAAAGATACAAATTATGAAAAAATTGTTAAAAAAAAACATGTTTATTTAAAACGTGAACGTGAACAAAGTCCACAAGAAAGTGATGAAGCTAATGATGAAGATAATACAAGTAAAAGTTCAAGTCGTCCAGCTACACCAGATGATTGTGATGATATTGTTATTAAAAAAAGATTTAAATGTCCAAAAAGACGTAATATTGATGAAGATATATCAACATCAATTGATTTTATTGATTTAAATATTTATAAAAAGTAAATATACTCATTTATTTATTATTTTATTATAATTTAATTATTCATATAATTATTAATATATTTATTTATTTATTTATTTTAAATTACAGAACAAAAATTTGTTGTGGTATTATATTCAAAGGACCATTTAATGAAATAATAATTGATCAATCATTATTTAAAACTTGCTCAAATTGTTTATTACGTCAAAAAAATAAACAACAATTAATAAATAAACAAAATTCATTCCATTCATCATCAGTCAGTCCAGTACACAGTGTTGATTCAACAACAAATGAATTAATAAAACAAACTGGTAAAATATTTAGTGATTCATCATCTGATTCTGGTTATGATGAATCATCAAATCAAGGTATTGTTGGACGTAAAAATATTAAAATTAGTAATAGTAATAACAGTAATAATAATAGTTGTATAACAACAACAACAACAACAACAACAACAACAACACCTAAAAAATTAACAACAAATATATTATTACAACCAGTTAAAAAAATTCAATCAAAAACAAAAACAACAATTACTGAAACTGTTAGATTACAAAATGATATATTGATTAAATCAATACCAATTAAACCAGTTGAAAAATTAACATGTAAATCATTGGTATCATCAACATCAAAACAAAATAATTCACTTGTTGATTTTGCAATTCATACATCAAGACAATCAGTAACTAATTAATTAGTTCATTTACTTAAAAATGTTCTTTTATTTATTTATTTTATTTTATTTTATTTTATTTTTTTTTTCATGGGTAATTTAATTTTTAAGTAGTACGATAATTGAATATATATATATTCTCTTTTTAAATAAAATTCATGTCTTTATTTTATTTTATTTTTTTATGTTCATTTTTTAATTCAATAATTTTTAATTAACGCAGTGAAAGTCTTGTCGTTATTTTTGAGTTTATTATTTTTTACATTCATTTTTTTTTTTCTTTTTCTCGTTTTAATGAAACAAAATACAGTGTTATCTTTTGTTAAATGTAATAAAACATTGTATTATTGTAGTTTTTTTTTTTTTTTTTAAGTAATTGACAATTGATAGTTTTAGATTGTTTATTTTTATTTTATTTATAAACCCAGAAAATTAATTGGCTATGGAAAGAATAAATTATTGTTGTAGTATGGATTATATATATCAAAAGGTAACTTGGCAAAATTGCATTAAAATGCTGTGATGATTATTTATAATAATTATAACTTTAAAAAAATTAAAAGCTTTGGCAGCTTTTTAAAATTTAAGTTTTGAATTAAATTATTTGGAAAAATATTATTTATATCTAACCACAGCTTTGATTTTTTTCTGGGTAAATTTATCTTTATAATAATTTAAAAAAATTATTGAAATTTAATAATAATATTTTAAAATTAAATTCTTAAGATGCCAATTTTTCTAACGTTTTGGGTCCAAGGCATTATTGCCAATATTCAAAATTAGTAGAAAATTTATTTCTGATTATTAAATCAGCAACTCCATGACGTTAGAAATAAATTTTTTTCTAATAATAATTTAAAAAAAAAAAAAACCATTAATTGTCATAATAAAACTCATTTATGAGTATAAAAAATTAAAAAGAAAATTTAATTAAATTATCCAGTCAATATAAAGCAATAACATTTAAATCTTGAAATTTAATTTTTATAAAAATATTAAATAAAAAAAATAAAAAATATACAAATTGTTGCACATAAATATTGATAAATATTTAAATTCAATTAATAACTAAATTTATTAATTTTTTTGTTTTTTATATTAAATAAATTACGAGATAAAATGTTATTAAATTATGACAAATTTCAACTGGATAAAATCATGTATGAATATAAATAATATTCAAATACATAAATTAAAATAATTTTTAATTAAATTGATAGTAAAATTAAGTTAATAATTAAGTATTTTTTTTTTTTTTTTGAGATGGAAGATTGATATAAAAAAAGTTTTAAATAATAAATAAAAAAAAAAAAAAAAAAACAGCACAAGAAAAAATAAGAAAAATGAAAAAAAAAAATAAAACAAATAAGTATATATATAAAGTTACCTCAGTCAAAGTTGAGTGAGCTGGTCCAAAAAAAATTTTGTTTGTTTTTTATTTTAATTTTTATTAATTATATCATCAAGACACAAAAATTAATTATTTAATTGTGAAAGTGCAATAAAATTTTTGTGTCATAATGAATAATAAATAAATTGTTAAAATAAATTTTAAATATTAACTGAAAATTAAAAAAAAAAAAAATATCAATTATTTAAAATAATGCTCATTAATGACAATCGTTAAAGCTATCAAATCAAACATCGAACCAAAATAATCTGCCCATCAATAATGTATGTTATTAATTAATCCTTGTTAATGGACAGATTACTAATGATAAAAACAAAAAAAAAAAAAAACCACAATGTTTTTCTTTCCAAATAAATAAAAAAAAAAAAAAACAAAACAAAACAAAATATAAAATAAAAAAAATATATATATTTATAAATATACATTGATTTTTTATCAATAATTTTTAGACAAAAGTAAATTGTTTTAAGACAGTAATAATTATTACGCAACGTGCTATAAAAAAAAATAATTAATATTTACAATTTTCTTTTTTTTTATTAATGAGACTGTAATTATTATTATTTTCTTTCATCAATATAAAAAAAATATATGTGATTTGATTATTCAAACAATTTTAATCTCCAGTGAAGCACAATATTTTTTTTGTAAGTTAATTTACAACTTGTTTGCCGATTCTTGCGTGTGATTTTTTTTATTCTCTTTATAAAATAAATAATATATTATCTAGAATTATATATTTTTATGTATAAAAATAATTGAAAAATATTAAAAAAAAAAAAAGAAAACAAATTCATGTACAATGATAAAATGATAAACCTGCGATTTAGCACTGCCAATTAATTAAAATTAAGATAAAGAGAAAATAAAAATATTTACAAGGCAAATTATTTAAAATATAATAATGCAGGATAAATAATGTTAATATATATATTAATATTATTTAAAACTTAAATTATATAACAATATTTACTTAATTTTTTTAATTAAAAAGATTAAATTACAAAAATATATTTATACAAATGAACATCACATTTTGTTTAACAAGTATTTTTTTGTTTCCAAAATTCATAAATAATTGTTTAAATAATTAATCAATCATTTTTATTTTATCACACGATAATTTTTTGATAGTTTGATAATAAATAAATCAAATATATACAAAAAAAAAATAAAAATTATATTAAAAATTGTACATTGTTTGACAATTATGTTTATTATGAATTTTGCTACAAAAAAAAAAATCTACAATCTCGTTTTAACCGAGTAAGTCTTATGATATTCAATTAAAAAAAAAAAAAAAATTATGAATTGTAAATATATTTAGATGTAAGAATTTTATTTTGTTTTTATTTAAAAATATGTTATAATAATTAAATTTTCTTTCATCATAAATGATAATTATAAAAAAAAAATTTGATAAAATAAAAAAAAAATTAATAAAAAATTGTCTTTATATATCAATTAAAAATAATTGTTAAATTAAATAAGATTGTGAGACTGATTGATGTATTAAAAAGAAAATGAAAAAAAGCAAAAAAAAAAAAAGAAAAAAAATAAATAATAGATAACAATTTATTTAGATAAATTATGATAGTAATAGATCAGGAATATTTGCAATAATACCTCATTTATTAATATTATATACACTTGTTTTAATCACTGTGTATATTTTAAATATAATATGAATTTTTTTTTTTATTTAAATATATTAAAACCTGATCATGACTGCCATAATTGTCAATAAATAATTACCTCCATTAACTATGCATTATAAACTTTAACAAGTATATAATTTAAGAGGTAAATAATTAATCAACTTTATACATTAAAGTATGACTTTGTTATTTCCAAAAAAGAAAAAAAAAAAAAAAAAGACTTTAATGTTCAAAATGTGTAAACAATATTTTTTTTTTTTCTTTTTTTTTTATTTTTTATTAAGATAAATCCATCAGTCACACAAAATAGTTAATAAGATGTGTGTCTATTTGTACAATTAAAATCAATGAAAACCAGTAAGAAAATAAAAATACAAAAAAAAAAAAAAAGATTTATATAAAATTATTCTTTTTTGTTTTTTTTGTTTTGTTATTTATAAATAGATTTCAAAGATTTTTAATTATAAAACTCAAAGTTTTATTATATATTAATTATTAAATAGTAAAATTTGTATAATAGTTTTAAATAAAAGTCATTCGAGGTTTTTTTTTTTTTATAAAAAAACATTTAATCGAATGTATTTTTTATTATTTTTAATTAAAAAAATATACTGAAAAATTGACAAAAACAAAAATGTTGTTTTTATTGTTTCTAAACCTTTATTAATTTAGATAGTAATTATTTAATTTGTAATTTATTTTAAACACTAATCAATTGACAATAAATTGTAGATTTTTGAAAAAATTAATTTATATAATTTATTTACAACAATTAAATTAAAAGATAGTCTAAACCAGTAAGTATTTTAGCATTAATTTCATGGAGAAAAGTATATTTAAATTAACAAAATTATTTTATTTAAATAATTAATTTTAATATATATAATTATTAATTTTGTAATTATTAAAGTAAATAATACATTATTTTTATATTTATATATATTTTTTATAAGCAGTTTAAAGTATTTTATTTGTTAAAATTATACTTTTTATGCAATCATAAAAATGAAAAGAAAAAGCGTGAGCATAAGCTGGTACCAGGAGAACAGAATACATAAAGAGTATTTGTAAATACTCCTAAAACATTATAGCTCCCTGTTAATCTGTGTACAATTTTGTCCCGGAATATTGGCTGTTTAGTGGCTCGATCAGGTTTGATTAGTGTCATAAAGTACCGATAGAGGTCTAAGGATGCATCTTCTTAAATATTCTTTTACTTTATACTATCCTAATAAGATTGGTAATTTTTCGACCCCAATGAGTACGTGATCATGACATGACATGACGCTGCTGCTGACAACGACACCACAACAAGTACAGCATTTTATCATCTGGTGACCGCATCAAACACCTCAAAGCCCAGAAACAATTTAATTTATAAATATAATTAAAATTACTTTAAAATACTAAAAAATATTTATCAATTCATAATTATTATAATTAAACAAATGTTAATTGTAAAATTTAAATAAATATATTTAATTTTTAATTATTATTCTAATCAAAATTGAGCTAGGGCTTGATAAAATCTGTGTGGTTCCTGTTTTTAACACATATTACCAGTGATTACCAGGTTCTTCATCATCATCATCATCATCGTCATTGCGTGATCGGTCACATTCCGGGACGCAATTTTACCCAGTTTAACAGGAGAACATGAACAAAACGAAAGTAATGGCCCACATAGAAAATATTCAACTACCTCTTTAGTCATTATGTTATCATTGTATGACTTTATGCTGAAACTGCAAGATGCGGTATGGTCTGAATAAATAATCAATTTATTATTTTTTTTTTTTTTATTTTAAAAATAGTATATAATATTATTTGATGACCCAGAAAGTGGTACTTTTCATGATTAATTTGTTTGTGATGATTCAAATAATCCATTTATATAAATTAAAATAATTTTATGTATATAAAAATTAATTAAATTTTTTTCATCATCATAATTAGCTCATTGATAAAAATAAATCAATTAATTTTTTTAAATTAAAATGTCAATTTAATGAAACAATTTTATAAAAAAAAAAAAAAACAAACTATAGGTATATTTAATTTAAAATATACAATTACAAGTTAATCCAAAAAAATATTTAATTTTTTATAAATTAATTTATTAATAATTATTAATTAAATAATTGTTTATTTATTTTTCATATTATTATTATTGAATTTAACTCCATCTCTGGGTATTTTATTAAAACCAAAATTATTCATAAGTTACTTGTTGATAACATTGAATCCTGATATTATTTATTGCATAATTATTATGATGATATAATTGTTATTTTTTTTCATTTAGAAATGTAAATAAATAAATAAATAAACAACAATAATCCAGGTAATTTTGCTAATTTGCTTATTAACTTTAATAATACAATGAAAATTACACAATTGTTGAATAATTGTCGACCAAAATTAGTGACATTTGATGTTACTGGAACATTATTGTCAACAACAATAAAAGAACATTATTATAATATTGGTAAACAACATGGTATACATATCAACAATCCAGATTTATTATTAAATAGTTTTAAAAAATATTTTAAACAATTGTCAATTGATCATCCAAATTTTGGAAAACACAGTGGACTTGGTTGGAAAGATTGGTGGAAATTATTAATTTTTAATGTTTATAATGATCAAAATAATAATATACCATTAAATAAACTTGATGAGGTAAATAATTATAATTAATAATATTTATTTTTAGCTATTAATAATTTAATTAATTTAATTTTAGATTTCTGAAAATTTAATTGATATTTATTCAACTGATTTATGTTGGAAAAAATATTCAGATACTGAACAACTTCTTGAATATTTAAATAATAAAAATATAACAATTGGTATTATATCAAACTTTGATGAAAGATTAGAAAATATATTAATAAATACAAAACTTAAAAATTATTTTAATTTTATTATAACATCTTGGTCACATGGTTATGAAAAACCAAATTCAACAATATTTCAAGAAGCTATTAAAATATCTAAAAATATAAATAAGTATACAATAAAACCAAATGAAGTTATTCACATTGGTGATGATATTAATAATGATTATAATGGTGCTAAAAATATTGGTTGGAATTCTTATTTAATTAATCATAATAATTATAATAATAATAAAATTTATAATATAAATAATTTACATATATTTAATAGCCACAATGAGCTTAAAAAACATTTTGAAAAAATTTTAAATTAATTTTATAATTAATAACAATATTGGCAATTAATTCGTTAATAAATTTCAATTAAATTAGAAATATTAATTAAATTGATTATTAATTTAAATAATAAAATCATTTTAATACAATGCCACCTTTTATAATTTAAAAAAAAAAATTTATAAAAGATAACTAACTGCACATGAATGATTGTGCTTATTTAAATTTCACCATAAAAAAGATTTAAAATAAAAAAAAATTAATTAAAACAGTAATAATGAATAATAATAAAAATAATAAAACCGACAAACAACGTGGGTGTTAAAAGAGTATCAGCAAGTTTCCTGGTTGAAAGATATGCACCCCATTATATCTTCTCCATAAAAAAATAATAATTTTTTAACTGTACAATAAATAAAATGACAAATGAGAAAATAATAATAAATATATAAAAATTAAAAAGAAAATTCAATTCAATTGATTAGGTAATTAATAATAATTTTAATAAAATTAATTATTTAAAAATATTAATATTAATTAATAATGTAAATTAGTATTAATTAATTAGTATTATTATTAATGGCAATAGTGTTAATTAAATTAGTATTTATAATATTAATATGAATAATTTATTTTAAATAACAATTTTTTACTGTGATTTTAGTTTTACTGGATGCTGTGGGATGCTGTGATTCTGAGAGTTGGAGTGTTGAAGATACACACAGAAAAGAGGAGAATTAAATATATGGTAGTAGGAGAATATTTTAAATTTTTTTGTGTGCATAAGAGTGAGACAAGTTACAGGTATTTATAATATAATAAAAAAAGATAAAATTATGGTAGACAAGAGTTTGCTGCTCAATGTATTCAACATTAAAAAATATATATTTTTTTTTCACTTTTTAGTTTGGATCTTTCATCTGCTTTCATCTTCATGCTGAATATTGTGTGTAAGTTTTAAACACAGTGTTATTATTATTATTTACATATACATATATAATATAAATTTTTTAAAGTTTATTTTTAAACATTATTTTTTAACATTTTTTTAAAGATTATAATATCGTGTATGCTTGTGCCTTGATTCATTCATTCAATCATTGAAAAAGATTAATAGTTTTTTTAGTTTGTATTTGTAAAAACACGTGGGACAGTGGTTTTTAAGTATAATTATTATTTTTTTTAATTAATATATTTTATAAATTTTATTTAAAAAATATTATTGTTTTAGAAAATTACGAAAAAAAAAAAGAGTTGAGAAATTTTTTGATTTTGCTATTTTGGAGTAAATTGATTTTTATTTATTATTTTTGGGGTAGTTTGTTGTTATTTTTTATTTTTTTTTACTGATAGACGCTACCCCCTGCTGCAGGGTATAATCCTAACTACCGTTGGATTTTCATAGATGAAAAATTTATAATTCGAAAATTTAAAAAATTCATATGTCTTTTTTCATTCATTTAATTTACTCCAAAATTTTTAATTCTAATTATTTATTATATATTCTATTAAAAATTAATAAATAATTAATAATTAAAATACATTATTAAATTTATAATAAATAAATTCAAAAAAATAATAAAGTAATCGAAAAAAAATATTCAATTACAATTTGTTTCGAAATTTAAAAATCAATGTAATTTTATTATTTTTTTTTCTAAACAAAACTATAAAATTGTTCTATATATTATTCTAAACAATTGTTAAATAAATATTAATATTATAAAATGAATAAATACAAAAAAAAAAGTTATCAATAGTAAAATATTTCTTCTGTATAAAATACCGCCAAATAAAATAGTTGAAAATAAATCGAAAAAAAATGTATTATATATAAAAATAATGGTAAAAAAAAAGATCAAAGATTAGTCTCAAGTTGGAGGAGTGAACGGCACATACTTACACCATATAGATATATATATATATATATTTTTGTAAAAAAAACATCTTGGGTTCAAGCACATTCGAGAATTTAGTCGTGCTTGGTCGGGGCAACCGAGCAGATGATAAATTTCATCTATTTAAATAAATAAAAAATATATGTATATATAAATTTTAAAAAATTAAAATAGATATAATTATAAATATTATAATACTAAAAAAAAAAAAAATTAATAATTGATAATTTTATCAGAGTGAGAGGAAATGTCGGGCAAGCTACGATTATTATTCGTGGCTTTTGCCTTGATTGCTGAAATAATTGCTGGACCAGATCCATTAGATCCAAGAATTTCAACACAAATACATGATGAAGCTAAATGTTACGATGAATCTGGAAAAGCTCAGGTGATTATCTAAAAAATTAAAAAATATATTTTAATAATTATCAATTAATAAGTAAAAAGAAAATATTATTTAATACTGTTCTATATTTGTAATCTTTATTCATTTAAATTATATTTTTATTTATTTTTTATTTATGCCTACATCATCTTCAAGTCTCCGGTAACCGGGGGTTATCATAATATTCTCCGAATTGCTTCAGCTTCACTCTCCTTTTTATTTTTTCTTGATAAGCAAAATTATAAAAAAAAAAAAGATATATAATTACATCAATTTATGCTTAATTTAAATATAACTTAAAATTAAAAAATAAAATAAATATTATTAATTAAATTTAAAAATTATTCAATTATTATTACAGAGATGCATACCACCATTTGAAAATGCAGCATTTAATTTAAAAGTTGAAGCAACAAATACATGTGGTGAAAATAATAGACCAACTGAATTTTGTAAACAAGCACAAGTTAAAACAAAATCATGTAATGTTTGTAGATATGGTGATCATGTTGCTGATTATTTAACTGATCATGATATTAATCAAAATGCAACATGGTGGCAATCTGAAACAATGTTTGAAGGAATTGATTCAACACAAGTTAATTTAACACTTCGTCTTGGTAAATACTTTTTTTTTTTTTTTTTTAGTTAATTTAATTGATAATTATTTATCTAAAAATTAATATCAATAACTATCAAAATTTATCATTGTAAATAACATATATATATATTTTTTTTTTAAATTAATAATATTTATTTATTAATTTAATTAAAAAAAAAAAAATTAAATAAAAAAGAGTATTTTATTTTAAATTGATAAAAGCACAGTTCATTCAAGATCCGGTGACCTACGACCGAGATATCTATTTTGTCGTTTCAAGATAAATTTCTATTCCATCACAAGTCCATATGTACCTTAAAAAAAAAAAAAAAAAAAACGTCTGCGACACAGATGTTAAATCTCATAAAACTCTTGAATAATTTTTCATCTAAATATATACATATAAAAGTATCGTATTTTAAAAAAATATATATACCTATTTTACAGGAAAAACATTTGATATAACGTATGTTAGAGTATTATTTGAATCACCAAGACCCGAAAGTTGGGGTTTTTATAGAAGAAAAAATGACAAATCAAATTGGGAACCATATCAATATTATTCAGCAACATGTCCTGATACATATTATTTACCTGATTCAAAAGAAACAGTTAGAGGTGATGATACACGTGTATTATGTACATCTGAATATTCTGATATATCACCATTAACACAAGGTATTGTTGCATTTTCAACACTTGAAGGAAGACCATCTGCTTATCAATTTGATACAAATCCAGCACTACAAGTAATTATTATTAATTATTATTATTATTGATATTAATTTAAATATTATTAATTTATTAATTTATTTAAGGAATGGGTTCAAGCAACTGATTTACGTATATCACTTGATCGTTTAAATACATTTGGTGATGAAGTATTTGGTGATGATTCAGTATTAAAATCATATTATTATGCTATTGCTGATATTGCTATTGGTGCTAGATGTGCTTGTCATGGTCATGCTGGTGAATGTCTTAGAAATCCAACTCCAGATGATACATCACGAAGAATATGCAGGTATTATTTATAAATTAATTTTAATTAACAAAAAATAATGAATAAAAAAAAAAACAAAAAAAAAACAACACTTAAAAATACTAATTTATTTAATTTAAAAGATGTGAACACAATACTGCTGGACCAGACTGTAATGAGTGTCTTCCATTCTACAATGATGCACCATGGAGTAGAGCAACACTGACTGATGCACATGAATGCAAAGGTATTTAATCATTTTAAAAACTTGCTGACAAGTTTTTTTATATATAATAAAAATAATATATATATATAAACTATAGGACATGCTACGGGTTGTGAATATTGTTTCTTTTTTTTTTTATTTATTTATTTATTTTTATTATTATATTGTTTTTGCTATCAAGTTGGGTATCTTAATCCTTAAATGGTAGTCGTCATCGAGGACCAGATTTACCTTATAAGTCCTCGATGATACGCTAAGGGAATAAGTAGCCCATCAAAAGTTTATACTCAGTTAACAATCTTTTATCCCTTGAAAATGTTTATCATCAAACCAATTATCAATTAATAATTATTAAAAATATATAAAAATAATAATAATAATATTAATAATTTTTTTTTAATATATAAAATTATTTTTTTCTTTTAAAAAACATGAATTATTTTTTTTTAAATATATTTTTAATTTTTACAATTTATTTAATATTATCATGTGATTGTTATTGGAGTGAATTATCAACTCGTTATATAAAACCTTCTGGTATATTTAAATTAAATTATAATATTATATAATTAAATTTTAATTCTAATTATTTATTGATTTATTTAATTTCAGCTTGTAATTGTAATGGATACTCTGATCGTTGTTATTTTGATAAAGAACTTTATACAAAAACTGGACATGGTGGTCATTGTATTGGTTGTAAAGCAAATCGTGATGGTGCTAATTGTGAAAAATGTCGTGAAAATTATTATGAAAGAATTGAAGATAATTATTGTGTTGCTTGTAATTGTGATGAAATTGGTAAGTTAATATTATTAATAAATTAAATGAATATAAATTTCAAATTATATTAATTTCAAATTTCAGGATCAAGAAATTTACAGTGTAATTCAGAGGGTAAATGTCAATGTAAACCAGGTATAACAGGTGATAAATGTGATCGTTGTGAATCAAATTATTATAATTTTGATTCAATTGGTTGTACATCATGTGATTGTGATATAAAAGGTTCATATAATAATGTAGCATCATGTGATTCAGTTAGTGGTATTTGTAGATGTAAAGAAAATGTTGAAGGTAAACGTTGTCGTGAATGTCGTCCTGGTTATTTTAATTTAGCAATTGATAATGAATTTGGTTGTACACCATGTTTTTGTTATGGTCATTCATCAATATGTTCAACAGCAAATGGTTATTCAAAATCTGTTATTGAATCAACATTTGTACGTAGTAATGAAAAATGGACAGCATCAAATATATATGGTACAATAAAAATACCAATTAAAAATGATTTAACAACACAAACAATATCAGTTAAAGCAATAAATCGTGATAATGTTTATTTTATTGCACCAGAAAGATTTATTGGTGATCAACGTGCATCATATAATCAAGATTTACATTTTACATTAAGAATTGATGAAACAGAACCAACACCAACAGCAAATGATATTATTATTGAAGGTGCTAATGGTGAACAATTAACACAAACAATATTTGGTCAAAATAATAATTTACCAACAACAATTGCACAACATTATAGATTTCGTTTAAATGAACATGAAAATTATGGTTGGAAACCACATTTATCAGCTCATGCATTTATATCAATATTATCAAATTTAACATCAATTAAAATACGTGCAACATATACAAATCAAGGTACTGGTTATATTGATAATGTTGGTCTTGAAACAGCACAACGTGGTGCTGCTGGTGAAACAGCTGATTGGGTTGAAAATTGTCAATGTTCACATGGTTATATTGGACAATTTTGTGAATCATGTAGACCTGGTTTTCATCATGATCCACCAAATGGTGGTCCATTTTCTTTATGTGTACCATGTAATTGTAATGGTCATGCTGATATTTGTGAAGCTGAAACTGGACAATGTATTTGTCAACATAATACAACTGGTAGTAATTGTGAATTATGTTCACGTGGTTATTATGGTTATCCATTAAAAGGTACACAAAATGATTGTCAAGCATGTCCATGTCCAGATAATGGTCCATGTATATTAATTGGTAATAATCCAGATCCAATATGTACTGAATGTCCAATTGGTAGAACTGGACCACGTTGTGAAATATGTTCAGATGGTTATTTTGGTAATCCAGATAAAGGTATATCATGTCGTCCATGTGAATGTAATAATAATATTGATTTAAATGCTGTTAGAAATTGTAATCATGAAACTGGTGAATGTTTAAAATGTGTTAATAATACTGCTGGTTTTCATTGTGATGATTGTTTAAGTGGTTATTGGGGTGATGCATTATCACAAAATAAAAATGAAGGTTGTAAATTATGTCAATGTAATAATTTAGGTACAATTGAAATTTTAAATAATGATGGTATATATAATATTCAACCATGTAATCAATTATCTGGACATTGTACATGTAAACCACATGTTATTGGTAGAAATTGTGATAAATGTGAAGATGGTTATTATAATATTGATAGTAATGAAGGTTGTAAAGCATGTAATTGTGATCCAGATGGTTCATATAATCGTACATGTGATTTATTAAATGGACAATGTCAATGTAGACCAGGTATAACTGGTTTACATTGTGATACATGTATGACATTTCATTATGGTTTTGGTAGAGATGGTTGTAAACATTGTGATTGTGATAATATTGGTTCAACAGATTTACAATGTAATATTGATGGACAATGTCCATGTTTACCAAATGTTGAAGGTAGAAAATGTGATAGATGTAAAGAAAATAAATATGATCGTCAAAATAAATGTCGTGATTGTCCAGATTGTTATAATTTAGTACAATTATCTGTTAATAAACATCGTAAACGTTTATTTGAACTTGAATTAACATTAAAAAAAATTAATTTATCACCAACTGTTATTAATAATTCAACATTTGATGATGATTTATTAAATGTTGAAAATCGTATTAAAAATTTATTAAAATTAACTAAAATTGGTTTAAATAATGATAATAAAACACTTGTTGAACAAATTGATGATTTAAAAAATCAATTAAATGAAATTGAAAAAATAACAAATAATATTAATATTACAATTGATAATGTTAATAAAACAACTCAAGATGGTTTATATAATATTATTAATTCTGAAAAAATATTAGATTTAATACATGAAAAATTAACAAATGCTGAAGATTATTTAGCAACTGATGGTGTTGCAGCACTTATTGAAGCAAAAAAACGTGCTGATGAAGTTGGACAACAAAATCAACAAATGACAAATATTGCACAAGAAGCACGTATTATTGCTGATGGTAATACAAATGAAGCTAAAAAAATTCATCAATTAGCTGAACAAGCTAAAAATACATCAATTGAAGCATATAATTTAGCTAAATATGCAATATCAAAATATTCAAATATATCTGATGAAATACGTGAATTAGATAATAAATTAATATTATTAAAACAAAAATATAATAATATTAATAATTTAACAACAATATCATTTTTAAAATCATCAAATGTTGCTAATGAAGCATTAGATTTATTAATACGTGATTTAACAATACCAGATATTGATATTAATAATTTACAATTACAAATTAATAATATTAATAATGAAAGTTCAATCATAAAAGAACGTGCAAAATTATTAATTAAAAATAATAATGATTTATTTGATGAAATGTATAATAATATACATGATACTGAAGAATTATTAAATAAAGCACAAATACAACAAGAAGAAACAAGTGATTTATTAAGTGAAGTTGATAATGCTAATGTTAAAGCTCAAGAAGCTATTGAACGTGGTAATAAAACATTACATGAAGCACAAGAAACATTTAATAGATTAAGTGAATTTGATGCTGAAGTACAACGTGAACGTATTAAAGCACAAAAATCACTTGAAAAAATTGATGAAATACGTAAAATGATTGATGATGCTATTGATAAATCTGATAAAACACAATATGAATTAAATAATGCTGAAAATAATGTTATTATTGCTAAAAATAATACTGATAATGCACAAATAATGATTGATAATGCTAGTTTAATTGCAAATAATATTTATAATCAAACAGATAAAACAAAAGTTGAAGCATGGAGATTAAATAATGAAGCTGAAAAATTACATATGAGAATTGAAAATACTCAAGCAATTGTTAATGAATATGAAATTAAAGTTGATAATGATGTTAATGATACTAAAAATATTAATCAACAAGTTGGTAAAACAAGAAATAAATTTGATTCAGCTGGACAACAAGTTGATAAAGCACTTTATGATGTATCACTTATTATTAAAGAATTAAAATTATTACCAGAAATTGATGATAAAGATTTAGATAAACTTGAAGAACGTTTAAAATCAGCTGAATATGAAATTAAACAAACAAATTTAGATCAAAGAATACATCTTTTAACTGAAGCTAAAAATTTACAAACACAATGGATTAAAAATTATGAAGATGAAGTTGCTAGATTAAAAATTGAAGTACAAAATATTGAAGAAATTAAAAATTCATTACCAGATGTATGCTTCAAAAGACTACAACTTGAACCACCATTATAAACATTTTATTCTTTTTTTTTTTATTATTATTTTCATATTATTTTTCTCTCCTCAAATAAAGTGCCATAATTATAAAATATTTTTAATAAAAAATTAACAAAAAAAAATTAATAAATTTAAAAAATATTATTAACAGTTATGAAAAAGAAAAAAAAAAGAAATCAAAATTTATCATTTAATTTTTATTTCATAATTATTATCAACAAGTGAGTGTCTTGTTAATTTCATAATTTAATATTGAAAAAAAAAATAAAATAAAAAAAAATACGATACCAAAGACTCGATAATAATAATCGAAGTATACTGATCAAAAATTAGATCCATCAATTTTTTTTTTTCATTTATCTATATCTCTCAAATATGACAATTTTTTTTTTTAAACTTGAATAATATCTTTTTTTTTTTTAGTTTTATATTTAAAATATATTAAAAATAAAAAAAAAACCTTATTTTGTAGATATTATTATTATGATTATTATTTTCAAGTACTTTGATCAAAAAAAAATTAAAAAAATGCACATTGTAACTTAAAAAAAGAAAAATTATAAATAAATAATTTTGGATGTTTTTTTTTATACAAAAAAAAAATGTAATTGACAATGTAAAATTTTTATGATTAATAAAAAATATATATGTATATTTTAATGAAAAATTAATTTATGATTATTTTAATATTATTTATTTATTATTTAATATATTGGTCTTATTATTGATAATTAATTTATAAAAAAAAACAAAAACAAAAACAAATTAATTGATAATAACATAACGTGCTAGGTTTACATACAGGGTATTTAACCGATGGGTATTATTTGGCTTATTAACAGTACTTTTTGTTTATTTATTTATTAAAATTAATTAATCATGATTATTAATTATATTTGGCCATTCATTTAATTATAAATAAAATAATTAAAAATACCAAAATAGCTGTCAAGACTCCAATGGCTACCCATTGTCTCCGATCTAAAACAACAAAATTGGAAAATAATATTTCATGCGTTCTAATATTGTTTATATACTCATAAATTTTTTTATTTATATTTTATTATTATTTTTTTTATTATACTAATGGTATCACTATTTTTTTTTTGTATGTTTTTTTTTTTTTTAAGATTTTATATCTACATAATTTTTAACAATGCTGTCATGTAATTTTATATATTTTTTTTTTTTTTTTTGTTAAAACAGCAAGTAAACAATTAATATTATATATATATATTTTTTTTTTTTGTTAATGATTCTCTACTTGAGGTACATGATTGACCATGTATTTGGCCTTGAATTTCTATGAATTTTATTGTTTAAATTTGGTTTATTAATTTTTTTATTATCATGCATTTAGTTATTGTTTTATTTTTTATTTTTTTACTTGCTTGTTTGTTTGTTTATTGATGAACACTTAATAAATATTCTAACAATTTTTATTATTATTTTAAATTAATTATTAAATAATTAACATAAAATTTCTATACTATTAATTAATTGAAAAAAAAAAAATTATTTATTTTATCTACGTTTTTAAGGCCTACATTTTTTCATTTTAATTTTTGACTAGACTATTTAAACAATTGTTAACAACCTACATTTTTTTCAACAAGAAAAAAGTAAGCATTCTGCTATTTAATTTTTTTTTTTAAGATTAATATCATGGTCATTTTGTTTATTAATAAAATATATATTAAATAAATAATTTATTATTTAAATAAAAAAACTAATAAATTGATCAATAATTTTTTTATAAAACAAAACATTAAAATTTTTTTTAAAAAGTAAATAAACGCTTTTATTATTGTTATTTAATTTTTAATCTGGCAATTATTATTTTGGCATAAACGGTTTATTATTGGCTTTATTATTTGATAAATATAAATTATATATTTTCAAAAAAATAATTTTAATAAAAATGAATTTATAACTTTAAAATTTAATTGTATAAAAAAAATAAATTCAAAACTATAATAAACTATTGTTTTTTTTTTTAGTAGATTAGTTAAAAAGATAAATAATCAATTAAAATTTTAAATTATATATTAAAAATAAAATAAAAATAAAAATCTATTCAGCAGAGCATAAAAAACAATTAGTTATTGTTGTTGATATTGTGGATAGGGAAGATGATTTTTGTGGATAATTAACACTAGGTACTGATGTTGTAGGAGCTGGAATGTAATTATTATAGTTACCATTGCTTAATTGTAGTACTTTTGCCATTTTTTTCATAGTTGCATCTAATTTTGAATCAGTAATTTCAAGTTCATTACCAAAATCATCCAACATTCTGTAATAAAATTAAATAAATAAATAAACAATAATAAATATGCAAATAACAAAACATATACTAACATTAAAATGTTAACACAAATAAAATACTTACACAGCTTGTTCATCAAGTTCTGTATTAATTTGATGTGATACAGTTTTTAATGTACCAATACTTTCACTAATAATTTCTAATTGTTCATCTTGTTGTCTCATCATAGAACCTTGTTGATTCAATGTATCATCTATAAATCTTCTACTTGGACTGTCAATTTCATTTTCCAATTTACTGTATTTTGTTGTACCATGATTAATTGGTCCACGTACTGGACTATTATCCAACAATGGCTAAAAAAATTAAATAAATATTAAATAACAATAATAATTATTACATAAAAAATATAAATAAAAATTAAATAAATATTTAATAATAAATTTATTAAATTATAAAAGATTAGCACCATTTTTTTATTTTTTTTTTTTGACACAATAACAAAAACAAACAAAACAAATCAATAAACTCAAGAAAATTTTTTAGGTTGTGTTATTTAATTGAATCAATTAAAAATAGAGGGCGTATTTATTAATTATTATTATTATTTTTTAATTTTTATATATAACAATATTGTTTATTAATTAATTAATTAATTATTAAATTATTTAGAAATATAAAAATTAATTTACCTGTCTAGCTGTACGATCTCGATCTCTGCCTCGACTTAAATTCATCTTGTCTCTCATAATCTGTGTAATTAAAAATATTATAATTAAAAGAAAAAAAAGAATTATAATGTTCAAAATTATTGATTAAGTTTTGTACAAATATATGATTTTAATAATATAAAATAAATACCTTGACCTCTTCACGTGTATGATCAATAAATGTACGTCTATATGTTAAATCTTTGTTGTCAATTTTAAATTTTGTTGGATTTTTTTCTACAATACGTATTTAATTTTTAAGTTAAGAAAATTTATAGTATTGTTTTATATTTTTTTCTTTTATAAATAAAATATAAATTAAAACAAAAGAAAAAAAATAAAAAGGATATAAATTGTATCTTCAAGATCTTCAAGATCCCATTCAATTGATCTTAATGCATTTCTTAATTCAGTTGTTGTCCATTCAAGTTCTTCTTTTGATACTGGAGGTATAAGTGCACCTGGAGATAATCCATTTGGTGTTGATAATGAATAATTAACTTGTGAATCACTCCAACGACCATAAAGTCCTCTTGTTTTATTTAAAGCTTTGCAAACCTCGCTATTATATTAATTAAAATATCAAAATAAAAAAGAAACAAAAAAAAAAAAGATTTTTACAAAAATAACAAATTAATTTAAATAGAAAATTGTAATATACTTAATTTATTAAAACTTACTCTTTGACGACAAAAAAAGGATCCTCCAACGTCATACCTCAAGTAAATATAAAATTAATAATTTTCACTTCACCCTTCTAATAATTTTAAACTTTAATTTATTATTTAAAATCATCGATAAATATTTATACTTAATATTAAAAAAAAAAAAACACTTAATTTAACAAGAATATACAATTATAAAAACAAAACAAAAAAATAAAAAACAATAAAATTAAAAAAAACAAACGAAATAAAATTAAAAAATAAACAATTTATTTATATAATTTAATAAATTAAAAATATAAATTATCAAAAATTAACATATTGATAATAATTTATTGACATTTTACAAAACCCTTTGTCTTACAATCACTGTAGGGGGTATTAATATTACTTTATATGTATATAAAAAAAAAAAAAAAAAAATGTGTTTTAATTTAACTTTGTTCGTGGAAAATATCCAGGGCTAAACATTAATGTATATATTTTTTTGACGTTTGCGCAGAAAATAAAAGCAAACTCTATTAAAATAGATAATTTAAATTATATATCTATATATATTTCATGTGTTTATTGATCTCTCCTGGAGAGAGATAAAATGAATAAAAAAAAAAAAGATTTTCAAAAAACTGAAATTTCCCATTTAAAAAAAAAAAAAAACAACAAAAAATGTATAAACTACTTTATCGACCGTTGATCATTTTATTAGGCAGCCATTTTGTATTTGTCATCATCACCCTCTCCCCCATTAACGCGTTTGTACGTGTGTGTGTGTGTGTAATTACATTTTTTTTTTACACACATACACTGTCTCATTTGTGTGTACCGCATCATTTTTTGACGCTTTTTTGACTTAAATATTTATTGACTAATTTCTAATATTATCTGTCATTATAATAACATATTAATTGTTGTGTAAATTTTTCAATTTTTGTCTACATTGATTGTAAGTATTAACTATTTATTTAAAGTATTTTTTATTTTTAATTTATCAGCTTTTTTTGGTGTCCATTTTTATGGGCTGCAAAGTCGAGGCAGATTAACTTTTTTTTTTTTTTTTTTTTATTTATAATCTGGAAGTTTACTTGACTTTTTATCAAAAATAAAAAAAAAGATAAATGAATTTATATTAAAATACATATTTATTATAATTATTAATTTTGATATAAAATAATATAATTAAATTAAAATTTATATAAATAATATTGTTTATTGATTAATTTATTATCTGTTTTAGAAAAGATAAAAAAAAAAAAAAATGTCGTTTAATCGTGGAGTAAAAAGAAATTCATTTGGTAATGTAAGAAATAATAATAGTTTTGGAAGATCTACTGGTGGAGGAGGTGGTGGTGGTGTTAGTAGTAGTAGTAGTAATCATCTTGGGGGTGTAAATGCTGGAGGTAATAGTGGAATGTCTGGAGGACAAAATAATCGTGGAATGAATCCTTGGGAAAGTGGAAGTATGCCTGGACGAGGCATATTACCAACTCCAAATAATAATAATTTATCAATAAATTCATCACAAGCTGAATTAGTTATTGTATCTAATTTATTGAATAATCTTATTCGTACTCAGCAAGAACCTCAACCTCAGGTAATTTAATTATTATTATTGTGATTATTATCATTAAAATTTTTTACTAATTATTTTTAAATTAGGTACCATCATTGCTGAGTCTTGGAACAAACTTAAATAGCCCATTATCAAATTTTCGAAATCAAGGAAATTTTGGTAATGCTGGTCGTTTTAATGATCGTTTACAACGTCTAGGAAATAATAAAAATCAACAACAACGTTCACAACCCTACAATAAGGTATGATTATTATTAAACAATTACTTAATATATTAAAATTAAAAATATAAAAAAAAACAAAACAAACATTAAAGAAGAAGAAGAAACACATTCATTAGTTCAACAATAGTTTAGAATATTCCAAAAGAAAAAAAATAAAATAAAACCAATATTTTTTTATATTATTATTAATTCATTAATCAACGTCGTTTTTCAATATTTTCAATCGATACTTATCTTCTTCAAATATCTGCTATTTTATCTGGACCAAAATATATATTCTCAATTTTATTAAAAAAAATTATAATAATAAAACAACAAAAAAGGTAAAATATCTCAGTTTTAAATTAACCATTTATATATTTTTTTTTTGTATTAAAAAAAAAAAAAAAAAAAAATCGTTGCGATTATCCATTTCTTAAATCCCAAATAAATATATAAATATTTCATATGAAATATTAATTAATCATTGAAATAATTAATATCAATTTGATATTAAATTTTCAAATAAATAATTGTCACTATTTTTATTTTGACATAAATTTTCATCATGGTTATAATTCAACCACTATTCAATTATTCTTCAAATGATATATTTTTTTATATATATATAAATAATTAAATAATATTATTAAGAAGAATAATGAAAAAACAAAAAAAAAACTATTTCAAAAATTCATTGAAACTTAGATGGGCAATCGTGCTCGCGACGGAGTCGCCGGCCGACGTGGCCCTTCATCCGCACAATTTCGTGCACAATCCCAGTCCGGAAATCAACGTAACAATGGAAACCAAAATCAACATCGCAACGATAAAAATACAAAAGCCTCTAAAAAAAATGAGACGTCTAAAAAGGAACAACTGGATGTTAAGAAAAATAATGAAAAGCCGATTACTGAGAACGTTGTTATTAAAAGGTAAGAATTAATTTCTTCCGTTTCCACAAAAAAATATAAATTTATGATATATAAATATATATCAAAATTTCCTCAATCCAATAAAAATATATAAAATAAATAATATACATATAATTTATCTAAAATTGATACCATCAATTTAAATATTGATCTTTTTTTTTTATTTATTTTATTTTATTTTTTTTTCATTTCGCAATTAATTGTTTTGTTATTTTTTTTCAAAAAAATAACAATACATGCGATTAATTATTTATAATTTTTATTTTCATATAAAAAACAATTAATTTTATTTGAAAAAAAAAATTTAACAACACTTGAAAACTCATAATATAATATTATTTTTTTGTTAAATAAATCAAAAAAATTAATATTAATATTGTGTTTTGTTTTCTAGATGATGTTGATATTTTTTTTTTTTTGTTTTGTTTATTTTATTATTTTTATTTGTCAATTGGTTCTTCGTGACCATTAATAATCAATATTTGGATATTTTCAAATTTCTTCAAATCTCGTTTATGAGATGAATAATCATGTGGCTCATTGTCAAGTATGTTGGTGTTGAAAAAATAAAAAAAAATATATCATTAAATAAACATGAATATAACAAACAAATTTATATTTAAATTAAATAATTATATATTATTTACAGGAATTGTTGTTTAAAAATTAATTTTATTGTTGTTTTTTTTTTTTTTTAAATTATTTTATAATTAAAAAAATATTTAATATTTGTTGTTGATTTGGTTGTTGTGTTCAGTGAGGAGGCTGAAGACAGTCAAGATAAAAAACGTGATTGGAAGGATGAAAAAAAAGATGGTGATACTGTTAAAAAAATTGATGACAAAGCTGTAAATGCTGATAAAAATAATAAAAAAACTGATGATAATAGCGGTAAAAAAATTGAAACAAGACATGCTGATAGTCGTTATTCAGCTGTTCCAACAAATCAAATGGTCTGTCATGTTTGTACTAAACGAATGTGGGATGGATCTGTAAGAAATAATTTTATTGTTATTAATCAATTTTGTTTTTTATTATATACTTATATCTATAATAATTATTATTTAATTTTAATTTTAATTTAGTCATTTGAAAATCATCTTCGTGGACGTGCTCATCAATTGATGATGGAAAAACTTGATGAATCATACAAACTTAAAGTTGATTTAATGAGACATGAACTTCGTGTTTCTGAAGAACAACGTGAAATGAGTTTAAATAATTCAAAACGTCGTGGAAAAAAAGTAAATTTAATTTTTATTTATTTTTTTTTAATTTAAAATTAAAATTTATTATATAATATTAATAATAATTATTATTATTTTATTATTTTAAGGTTTCTGTTGATCTCAATGTACGTGAATATTGTACAATGTGTGATCTTAATTTTTATGGTACATTAACAAATCATAGAAAAAGTGATAAACATCAACAATTAAAAACATTTTTACATCCACGTTGTGTACCATGTTCAAAAGAATTTCCATCAAGAATTGAATATGATGAACATCGTTTAACACCTGGACATATGATTAATACAGTACAAAATGAAGAACAAAAGAAAACTAAAAAACAAAAACTTGCTAAAGGTGAATCAGAAGTATATACTGCTGATGATGAAGAAAAAGATACACAAATTAATGAATCAAATAAAACAAATGACAAAGATGATGAAACTTTAGTTGATAATAAAGAATATTTATTTGATATTATTGATAATATGGATATGGAAAAATATAAATTACCATCAATAAAATATTTTAAACAAAAACAACCAAAAGTTGGTAATTCAATGATTAAAGAAGTACAAGGTTATCATTGTGATAAATGTCGTAAATTTATGTTAACTTCTGATGATGTATCAATGCATTTAAAAACATTAGCACATTTTAAAAATTTTCTTGCTGAAGTTAAATTATTAACAACACCAGTTGAAACAACTCAAACAACTGAAACAACTGAAGCTGTTGATGCAACAACAGCAAAACAAATTGAAACAACTACAACTACAACAACAACCGTAACAGTAGGATCAGCTGATGAATCAACTGATACAAAAATTGAAGATAAAGATACAAAAACTGAAGAAACATCATCAACTGCTGTTATTGATAATAATGATAATAATAAAGAAGAAAATAATCAAGATAATAATGATGATCATGATGGTAATTTTAAACGTCGTAAACTTGATACAACAATTGAAAATAATGATGATAAAATTGATGATATTGATGATAAAATTGATTCACAAATGGATGAAATTGATGATATTGATGATGATATTGAAGATCTTCAAAATGATATTGATGATAATAATGAAAATAATAAAATTCAAGATACAAATGAAAATGATAAATTAATAAATGATATTATAAATGATAAAGTTGAAAAAAATGGTATTAAAGAAACAACAAATTTACAAAATAATTGTGAAAATGATGATAATGAAGAAGGTGATGTATCAATGATGTCAGTTGATGCATTTGGTGATAAATCAAATATTGAAAATAATGATGTTAAAACTGCTGAAGTTAATACAGAAAAAATTGATGATAAAGTTGATGAAAAACCAGTTTTAATTGATAATCAAGTTTCACAAGATAAACAAATTATTGAACAAACAAATGTTGCTGATAAAGAAGTTGAAAAAACAATTGTTCCTGATAAAGAAATTGAAAAAACTGTTGTTCCTGATAAAGTAGTTGAAAAGACAAATGTTACTGATAAAGTAGCTGAAAAAGTAGTAGAAAAAACACCAATACCACCAAAAATAGCTGAAGAAATAAAAAAAGTTATTGATTCAATGCCTGAAGCACCACCAGCACCAATAATATCATCACCAATTAATCAACATCATAGACATTCATTAAATAATAAAAATCATTCTCCAAATATGCATACTCCAAATAAATCACCAAGAGGCGGTGGACGTGGAGGTTTCCGTGGTAATCGTGGTGGTCAACGTGCACGAAGATCTCGTCGATAAATAATTTTTTGTACATTTTTTGTTTTTTTATTTAAAAAAAAAAAAAATGTCACAAATAAATATCATACCAGTCAATTGATCAAATTGGCAATTTCAACAATTTTTATAAAATTAGAATTATCAACAATATGATTATTAATTAGTTAATCTTAGTTTTTTTTTTAAAAAAACAAAACGTAATAATTTTGAATCTGTATTACTTCTTTTATTTATTTTTTTTTTAATTAAAAATTTTTCTCTTATATTGTATTGTCTTTTTTTTTTCATCAAA
This sequence comes from Lysiphlebus fabarum, assembly GCA_011426435.1. NCBI lineage: Eukaryota > Metazoa > Arthropoda > Insecta > Hymenoptera > Braconidae > Lysiphlebus > Lysiphlebus fabarum. Next base: position 69,289 of record WSYQ01000341.1, on the reverse strand, counting down.
AATTTTCAAATAATATGTAATAAAAATAAAAAAATAAATGTAGTTTTTAACAAATAAAAAAACAGATTTATTGCAAAGAAAATTATTTAATAGTTTATTTTTGTTGTTATTGTTTTTATTGTACAAATTTATTGTTGATTAAGTTAATTATTTGATATTTATTTTACTTTAACAAGATGAGTATCAAGAAACTCATCAATTGTATCAGTGTTCCATTTTCTTATGTCTAAACTGTCTTTCTTTTCACCATTTTCATCGAACAAGTATATCCAAGGATCAGTACCACGTGAATATTTAATACTTAAATTTGGATATTTACGTGGTTTATCAGACTTTAAAAATGCTTCAATTTGTGGATATGCACCAAATTTACATTGACATACTTCAAATTCAGCTCTTGGATAAAGTTTTGTAACAACATTGTCATTGATGCAACATTCTAAACAATGATCACTGTAATAAATTGAAATAAATAAATAAGTTTTTTTGTTTACTCAATTGATTTATCAAGATGACTATTTGTTTACAATTACCTGAGCATTGTCAAATTAAATTTTTCCAATTTTGTACATGTTGAACAGAATAATTCTGATTTTTTAAAACCAAGTGATTCACAATCTTCTTTTTTATATTCTGAAGCAACAATAGTCACCTAAAAATTATTAAAAATTAATTATCAATATTTAAAGAATCAAAACTAGTGACGTGTTACTTGTAAAAAAAAAATAATATCTATTTTTGACAATGTTTTTATATTTATTATTTTTAAATTAATAAATTACTTACCAAAATAGTTAAAATAGAAATTATAATTAATTTCATCGTAATTACAATTAAACAAACAATTTCTAATGATATATTTACTTTGATTTATTGATAAACAATTGTTTAGATTATATATTTTTTTAGTCACCGAAAATGAGAGAGACAACAATACAACATAAAAAAAGAGAAAAAAAAATACACTTGTGTGTTGTTAAAAAAAATTACACAGATGGCGATAATGTCAAATTCTTTGACCGCGTATATTCAAATTTGCAAATATGCTATTTGAAAATTGTTTAAATAATTTATTTATAACAATAATAAACTAATAATTTATTGTGATTAATTTAACAATATCAATTTATTAATGAAATAACAGATTAAAACTTAAAAATTATTCTCTGTATTTTAAATGTTATTTATTGTGTATGAATATTAGTAATATTTAAAAATTATATATAATAAATAATACAAAAAACAAAACTATTATTCATCTAAATTTAATTTCTGTTATAATTTATAAAAAAAAAAAGATAATTATAATAAATAATGACAAAAAAATGTGGAACGCTTCACGATTTTGCGTGTCATCCTTGCGCAGGGGCCATGCTAATCTTCTCTGTATCGTTCCAATTTTAGTATATGTACTGCCGAAGCAAGTACGAAGGATTGATTTTTTCAACTGTATATATAGTAATCACTACCTACATGACTACATGCGAGAAAAATTCCAACTTCAAGTATTTTATTATATTTAAAATTCTAACTAATTAAATTCAATAATTTTTTTACTATTAATTTAATTAATTTAACGGTAAATTAATTTATCCAAAAATATTATTCTAGCTAATGTATTTTAATTAATAACTTAATTTAAATTATCATTTACATTTTTTGAGTGTCGATAATGAAAATTCCCCTGAAAATTTACGGTGTTAAAAAAGAAAAAACAACAAAAGTTGTAATTTAATAATTTTGTTTTGTTTATGTTATTTTTGATCACCTGTTGGCCTTTGTTGATTTTAGTTTATTCTTGATTATTTTGTATTTATTAATTTAATAAATTATTATTCATTTTGAAGATTCCAGTAAAACTTTTATATTAATATAAACATGTCAGCTATTGATAATACTGGCAGTACCAAGGCAAGTAAAATATAATTAATTAATTTAATTAACAACAATATAAATTAAAAATATTGTCAACAATTTATTAATTGTATAATTATTTAAGATGGAAAATAATACAACAAGAAACCTGGTACTTTCTGGTCACGTTGGATTTGCAAGTTTACCAGATCAACTTGTAGCAAAATCAGTTGATGCTGGTTTTATATTCAACATTTTATGTATTGGTAAATAAAATTATAATTGAATAATAATAATTATTATTAAAAAGATAATATTTTAAAAATTTTAATTATATTTATTTGATAGGTGAAACTGGACTTGGTAAATCAACACTGATTAATTCATTATTTAATACAACATTTGATTCAACACCAAGCTCTCATAATTTACCAGCTGATAAAATAAAATCTGAAACATATTCACTTGTTGAAAATAATGTTAAATTAAAATTAAAAATTGTTAATACAATTGGTTATGGTGATCAAATTAATAAAAGTAATAGTGGTAAATCAATTGTTGATTTTATTGATGAACAATTTAATAATTATCTTCAAGAAGAACTTCAAATTAATAGATCAATGTCAACATATGAAGATACAAGAATTCATGCTTGTCTTTATTTTATTTGTCCAACTGGACATGGGTAATTATATAATTTTAATTTAAACTATTTATATATAAAATTATTTATTTATAAATTAAATATTAATTAATATATTTTTTTATTTATAGATTAAAAGCATTGGATATTTTTTGTATGAAAAAAATTCATAAAAAAGTAAATATCATTCCAGTTATTGCTAAAGCTGATACAATATCAAAAATGGAATTACAAAAATTTAAAGTAAATAATGCAATTAATTTATATATTATTGTTATTTAGATAAAATAAATTAATTTATAATTTAATTTTTTACTTTTTATAGGATAAAATAATGTCAGAAATTGAATCAAATGATATTTCTATTTATAAATATCCAATTGATGATGATAATATTGCTGATGTTAATATACAATGTAATAAATATGTACCATTTGCTGTTATTGGTAGTAATGATTTATTAAAAATTGGAAATAAAATGGTACGTTCACGTAAATATCCATGGGGTACAATACAAATTGATAATGAAGAACATTGTGATTTTGTTAAATTACGAGAAATGTTAATTAGAATTAATATGCAAGATATGATTGAAAAAACAAATCAACAACATTATGAACTTTATCGGATTGAACGTTTAAAAGAGGTATATCTATTAAAATAATTAATTTTATTACATTTATTTTTTTTATTAATTGTTTAATTTATAATTTTTTTAGATTGGTTTTGAAGAAAATGATAATTCAGATGATAAAAAAGCATTGACTTTTCAACAATTTATTGAGTTTAAAAAAAAAAATTATCAAATGGAACTTGATAAAATATCAGAACAAGTCAAGCTAAATATTTGTGAACGTATTATTGAATTTGACAATGAACAACAAAAATATCAAAATGAGGTAAAAATTATTAAATAATACAATTAAATTAATAAATAAATAATTCTTTTTTTCTTTTTAATATTTTAGTTGAATGTAAAATCACGAGAGATGAGTGAACAACATAATATTGAGCGTAAAAAAATTGAAGAAACAAGAAAAAAATTAGATAATGAAATACAAGAATTTAATCGTATTAAAGAAGAAATATTAAAAGAACAATCAAGTCCACAACAAAAAGTAAAAAAAAAAAATAATTAAATATAATTTTAATTGAATTGTTGATTAAATTCTGAACCTTCTAAAATTTATTAAAAATTAAAAGTTGTAAAAACAAGTATTTATATTTGAAAAAAATAAACAAAATTGATAATAAATAAATAAAAATGGAAAATTATATTATACATGTTTAATTTTATTACAAAGCAATATTTTTTTTCAACAGAATAATAATGAGTGTTTACAAAAATTCATAATACAGTAAATTATTTAGAAAAAGAAAATATATAAATTAAATAAATACAAGTAAAAATAAAAATAAAAATACAATAAATGTTTTACTGAAAAATATTAATTAAAAATAAAATAAATGAAAACAAAAATAGCTAAATCATCAACTGACTTTAAATGTCACTAATTTCTAGAATTTTTGGTTCATTATCATCATATTTTAAATCATCATCATTTGGATGATCATCATTACTTGGACCATCAATTTTTGTTGCATTCGGTTGAATAAGATCATTTTCAATGTCGAATCGTGAACGAATTTCATCAGGTGTTTTATCTTTGAGTATGCTGGCAACTTGCATACATGCTGACTTCATAAGACCCTTAATTTCCAAATAATTTGCAGCAATAATTAATTGAAATAAAGTTGAATCATCAACCTACAAATAAAATATAAAATAAATTAATTGTTAATTATACAAATAAATTTTTTAATTTATTTAAGTATTTAAAAATAAAACTTACACATAAAAACGCTTGATTCCAAGCTGGTACAGAAAAATTGTCAACATCACTTATGTTAACAACTTCATCAACATTTTTGTATTGTTCCATGTATTGAATAATTTTTTTCAATATTTCAGATGATACATTTGGTACTGGTATTGGCTCAATGATATTATATATACCAATTTCATCAACAATAGTTTTTAATGTTGCTGATTTTTTTATAACATCATAATCAACAATAAAATTAACATCATCACAACTTTTTAAAGTTATTTTTGGTGTTTGTCGTTGAACTTCAGCCATCTGAAAAAAAACAATAATAAATCACGTGCAAATAATTATTGATTCAAAGACAAATAAATTCTTTTCTTGAAAAAAAATAAAATAAAATGAATTTTATATATTTAATTTACATTTTTTCTTTTTTTTTTTTTTCAAATTTAAATAATTAATATTTTATGTAATTTAAATATATCAAATTTTTACAACAAAAAATAATATAAAATTAACAATTTGTTAATTAATAAATAAATTAATTGTGGTTATGATTGATGATGAAAATTGTTGAAGAAATAAATATTTTATTTTAAAAATAAATGATTGAGAAAAATTTTTATAATATTATTGAAGTGTTAAATTATTGTAAAAATTTTAATACGTCATTTACGTTTAATTTAATTATTTAATTATTAATATATTTTATTGATTACTTACATTGATGTGAATAATTTTTCTTTTTAAGCTTCTTTACAGTGTGAGGTCGTAATTTGTTATGATTGATTTTCACACAGATTTTCATGGATATATACAGCTGGGCACATAGATCGTAAGTGCATGCGCATTTTACTTCAAATAAATAAATAAAATAAAATAAAATAAAAATTTGATAATATTTGGTTTAATTTTTTATTTAAAATTGATTAAATATTTATTTATTTTGTTCTTTTGACTAAATAATAAAATTCAATAAGTATATACCCAATTAATAAATTGACAAATATCAATAAATAATTTTTTCATAACATTTTATTTAATCATGAATGTTTTTGTTATTTATAAATGCAAGTATATATAATTATTATATATATTTTAAAAAAGATTATCACGAAGATACTCATCAATTTCGTCCGAGTACCAACGTCTTATATTTACAATTTTTATAGTATTAATTGTAGTATACAGATGTAATCGAGGTCCCTTTGTACTATTTGTATACTTGATAGACAAATTTGGATATTTACTTGGTCTACTCGATTTTAAAAATTTTTTAATATGAGAACTAAATTTACATTTACATATTTCTAATTCAGCTTTTTTATATAATTTAGAACGATCAGTGTCAATATAGCAGCATCTTTGGCATCTCCATCTATAAAATAAATATAAAATAAATATGTTTTTTTTGTTTTTTTTTTAACAATAAATTTAGCAGGATAAAAATTTGTTAATAATTATTACTTTGCAAGTCGAAAATTACTTTCAAGATACGATGAACATCTAGAACACGCTTGTTGTTCAATCCGAATACCATCTATTTTACAACTTTGTATATTGTAAGACATGACAACAATAGGCATCTAGAAATTTAAAAAAATTAGTATTATCAATAAAAAAAAAAAAAAAAATTAAACAAATAATGCACATGTCACTTGAAAAAAATTAACATTTTACTGTTTTTTTTTTATTATTATTTTAAACTTAAAATAATATTACTTACCGAAATAGCAAAAATAAAAATAATAATTAATTTCATTATAATTATAATTTAATAGACGGTTTTTACATTAATTAAATATATTTTTTTATTATATATTTAGAACAATTCAGGGAGTGTGTAGTAACCTTAAATTTTTTTCAAGGCAAGGATTGGCAAGGATAAAGAATTTTAGAAATTTAGCATAGGATGCACTCAAAGTGCATACTAGTATTTCTAGTCTTCTTGGGTGCACTTTCACACACGAATAGACATTTTATATATATATATATATTCTCTCTCTAAAAAAAAAACGAGAGAGTAGAGACCTCTCTCGTCTTCATAATTCTAAACAATTATCATGCATATTTTTTTAAATAATGCATTAATTAAAATTGTTGAAATTAACGTAATTGTATTAACATAAGAACATTGTGATTTTGTTAAATTACGAGAAATGTTAATTAGAATAATTAATATGCAAGATATATTTGATTGAAAAAACAAATATAATGTGTTAATTAATATATATATATGATTATATTATTTATTTTTTTCAGAACTATAATCATAATCAAGTGTTGTATGAAGAAATTGATCAATTTCATCTGAACTCCAGAATTTTACGTTTACAATGTTTTTACGACCGTACTTATTAAACAAATGTATCCGAGGAGTCTTTTTACTATTTGTATATTTGATAGTGAAATTTGGATATTTATTTGGTTTATAAGATTCTAAAAATTCTTTAATTGGCGAACTTATTTTACATTGACATATTTCTAATTCAGCTTTTAAGTAATATCTATCCTCAGCAGTGTCGTGATAACAGCAATCTAGGCATAACCCTCTGAAATAAATATAATTTTTTTTTTTTATCAGTAAATTTAGCAAGATAACTATTTTGAATATATAATTACCTCAGATATGCCATATCATCTGAATACGTTGATCTACATATTGAACATCTTTCTGGAATTATCTGACTATTGCCTGAACAACTACTGTCGAAACGAGGCACAGCAAAAATAGGCATCTATTAAATATTAATAATTAGATATTAATAAATTGTAAAAATATTAAGCTAAATAATGCACGTGTTACTTGTAAAAAAAAAAAAAAAATTTTATTACTATTTCAAACTTAAAACAATGTTATACTTACCGAAATTGTCAGAATAAAAATAATGATTAATTTCATCATAATAAATTACAATTTAATTTTAATGTATATTGATTTTTAATTATATATATTTTTATATTGTTGTTATAACACACAAAAACTCTCTCAGGGATGCACTAACTCACTATAACCTTATATATATAATTCTAAAGGGATGAAAAATTTAGGGTGTACTTTCACAAATAAATGTTTCTATGTATTGCACTGCATCTCACTGCATCACACATATTCACATTGCATCCCTAAAAATATTATGAACAATTATGAATTATGAAATAATATTTATATATTATATAGGTAAATAGATAAATTAATTTTACCTTTACAAATAATTTTTTATTATACATGTCATTTGTAATGTAAATACTAATAATATATATTAATTTAATATGAAAAAAAAATTTACTGATTTTATTGATTTTAGATAAATAATTATAAAAGTTGTTTCAAACTCATATGATTTTTATTTTTTGCTATTATATTTTATGAATTATAAAAAATATTATCTTATATTATTTATAATAAATTGACCAAATATAATATTTTAATTTTAATAAAAAAATAACAATGATTACTATCTCATTATTAATTTTGCAATAAAAAATTTTAATCTTTGCATCCAGTTTAGCAGGAGCTCTTAATATGTTAATAAAGTAACCAAGTGAGTTTTATAGATAATTCGCAGCAATACTATTTGTCAATATATGCACTTTAGAAATTTATATATTAACAGTGGGGATAATTCGTAATAGGTGAACTATGTAATAACGTAACTTCTGGACCATGGTCCACTCTAAATTGCCATTCTCAAAGTATCACCATAAAATAATAATTTATTTATCTACCTTGAATTAAAATTTAATCAAAAAATATAATCTTCATTATTTATATTATATTTTTATAATTATTTTATTGTAAATTATATTAAAAATTAAAAAAAAAAAATACATATACAGTCATTAATGTCCAAACATGTATATATAAAATATATTATCTTATTTTGTTAATTATAAAAATATAAAATAATAAATAATATATACAACAATCTTATTTGATGCATATATAGTTGGATAATAATTTTCCCCTACTATCATTTAATAATTACATCATATATATACCAAAAATGAGACGTGAATAGAGAATGCGAAATCTTGAATTTTTATAAAACACTGTATTACTGTGAGTGAAAGTGACTGGTTGAATAAGGCCAATTTATTTATTTATATATATATTTTTTATTTAAAATAATTTTACCCTTGTTAATTTAAAATTTAAAATATAAATTACAACTAAATAAGAGTGAAATTATTATTTATTTTTTGTATAATTAAAATGTTTTTTATTATTTATTTTTGTTTATTCATTAGTGGTTTAAATGCAATGAAATTTGGCAAGTAAAAATTTATATAATTATATATTTTTAAATATAAATTAATTTTTAATTTTTTTTTTTTTATTATATATATTTATTTAGAGGATGCATTTAAAAGTTGTTATCCAGATGTTAATGGTTTTGATGCATGTGTAAGAGAAGGATTAAATATGATACGTCCATTTTTTAAAAGTGGATTACCAGAATATAATATTGCACCATTTGATCCATTTTATGCACGTGAAATAACAGCTAAACGTGGTTTTAATAATTTTGGTTTTACATTAACACTTAGAAATATAACTGAGAGTGGATGGACATCAAGTAAAGTTACAAAATTTGTCAGTGATTTAAATAATTACAAGGTAATAAAATATTATTTAAAATTTAAATATATTATTATTATTATTTAAATATATAATTTATAATTTATATTATTTTTTAAAGATTGTTTATACACAAAGTTTTCCAGCAAAATTTTTAGTTGGTAATTATGAATTTACTGGAATAATGTTTGGTTCTAAAATGAATAATAAAGGAAAATTTACACTTGATTTATGTAAGTTAATATATTAAATTATAATATAAAAATAATTATTTTAAATGATTATTTTATTTTTTATTTTTTTTCTTTAGATGATCTTGTACAAACAACAACTGTTACAAAAAAACCAGGTACAAAATTAACTGTTCGTGTTGAAGTTGAAACAATACGTGATTTAAAATTACATATTACAAATCTTCTTCAAGGACGTCGATTTTTAGAAAATTTTATTGATACAATAATTAATGGTGCATGGCAACCTGGTTTTGTTGTAACTCGTGGTATTATTAATGATTTAGTATCAAATGGATTTACTGATATATTTGGTACAGCATTTAATAATTTTTCATTTGATAAAATATTCAAATCAAAACCTAAAAAACTTGAATAATTATTATTTAAAATTTTAAAAAGTAAATTTAGTTTTTTTTTTTTTTTTTTACAAAAATATATATCTTAATTTAATAGAGTCCAATGTTCATTAGATAAAACTTTGGACTTTTATATTATCTTTTAAAATATCAAATTATATACTAATAAAATTAAGAAAAAAAAAAAAAGTTGTAGAATTTACATTAAAATACGGACTTTTGTTACTTTTTATACTGTTTTTTTTTTTTATTATTCACGATAAATTGAATAAATTATTTAAATTTATATTCGAAATTGATAAATAAAAATAAAAATTTGTTTTTAAATAAAATTAAAAATTTTTTTTATTATCAATTTAGTTATAATTTTTAACATGAAATATTAACACAAAACATATCAAATGTAATTATTAATTTTAAATCAAAGTAGTAGTAATAATAATGAAAATTATGTTTAACAAATAAAATCAAATAATAATAATTAATAAAAAAAAAAAAAAAAAAAACAATATAATCATAAGCTTACAAGTAAAATTTAACACAATATTATAAACTATTTTATTTTTGATTATTTAATCACATTTAAAAACCTTGAATTTAAATAATTAAATTAATAAAAATATATTATAAAATTAATATCTAATTAATAGGAAGTACTGTTAATAAATTAGTATTATATTTAGTTTTATCAAAATCTTTGTTAACTGATGAATTAATTTGTATTTTTAATGGTATATTATGTTTACGATATGTCATTTCTTTAGCTGCTCTATTAAGTGAATCAACAGTAACACTTGTTTTACTAATATTTAAATTTTCAATATCTGAACAATTTTTTAATATATTTTTAACAGTTATATCACTTATATTTGTACAACCAACACAACTTAATATACGTAATTTATATACTTTTAAAAACATTTCATCAGTTGCATTAGCAACATTATCAATAATTAATTCTTCAAGATTTTTAAGATATTTAATATCATTTAAAGCTGTACTTGATACACGTTTACTACATTCATTAATATTTAAATATTTTAATCTAAAACATTTTTTAGTTATTCTATTTATAACATTATCTGTTATATTTTTAACACGTCCTAAATCTAAATGTTCAATATATGATAATTTAGAAATATCTTTTAATCCACTTTCACTAACATTTGAACAAAATCCAATATTTAAAGATTTTAATTTTCTACATTTATTTGTTATTTCACTTAATGATTGTGTATTAACATTAAATAAAAAATTCATATTTAAATATTCTAATTTTTGTAATTTTGATAATTCACATATTGCATTATCAGAAATATTTTTACATGATTTTAAATTTAAATAATTTAATTTTAAACAATTATTTGTTATATTTATTATTGATTGAGTATCAACATTTAATAAATTTTCTAAATTTAAATATTCAAGATCATATAATTTTGATATATTCATTATTGTTAATGGTAATATATTAATACAACCAACTAAATTTAAATGTTTTAATTTTCTGCAATTATTTATTATATTATTAATTGAATCATTATCAATATTTTTAACTTGATTTATATCAAAATGTTCAAGATTATTTAATGTTGATATTGATGATATTGATTCTAATAATTCACAATGACCTAAATCAAGATATATTATATTTTTTTTTTCAATTATTGCTTTAATAACATTTGCATCAATTTTACAAGATCTCAATGTTAAGCATTGAAGATTATCAAATTTTTCCAATTTCTGTTGATAAGAAAAAAAAAAAAAAAAAACAAGAATAAATATAAAAATATTAAATTAAATTTATAAATAATAATAATATATTAACTTACCATTGTAAATTCATCTGACAGTGTAACACTGTAATTTAAATCTGGTATTAAATGAATTTCTTTAATATTTTTTTGTAAACCAAATAATATTTGATTATATGTTATTGATGGATCTTTATCAGCAACTGTAAAACCTTCTAGTCTAATTGTTTCTAATTTTTCAATTTTAGGTAAATTTTTTTCCATTGTACTACCTCTGATAACAAATATATTATGTAATTTAAGATGTAATAAATTTTGACAATAATTTGATATTATTTGTATCATCAATGGTCCACTTAAATGTGATAATGTTATGTCATTTAAATAATTACCACATTTAACTAATAATTTTTTAATAGCATCTTCTTTACATGAAAAACTTTTATCATCACGTCTAACTATTAATTTATTTGAATCTAATACTTTTATATATTTCCAACTTAATGTACTTGCTTCTTTCCATCTTGGGCATACGTTTTCAATTTTATATATTTCAAGTATTGATAAATTACTGAAAATTTTAGATAAACATTCTATGTTTAGTTTTTTTGTATAGTCTTGTTCATTATTATGAATTGATTGTTCAATTTCTTTAGCATCTCGTTGACATAATCTTTTTAAATGTCTACGACCACCACTGGATGATGTTTCTTCATTATTTTTTAATTTTAAATCTTTATCTTCATCACTTGAAGATTTTTTAGTATTTTCTTCTGATCTTTGACGTTTTAAATCTCTTTTTTTTGATGATGATGGTGATTGTTTATTATCTTTATATTTTTCTTCTTTTGATTTATCATCATCTTTTGATTTGTAATTTTTTGTTTTTTCTTCTTTTGATTTATTATTATCTTTTGATTTGTAATTTTTTGATTTTTCTTCTTTAGATTTATCAGCATCTTTTGATTTATAACTTTTTGATTTTTCTTCTTTTGATTTATCAATATCTTGTGATTTATAATTTTTTGATTTACAATTTTTTGTTTTTTCTTCTTTTGATTTATCAATATCTTTTGATTTTTCATTTTTAACATTTGAATAATCAATTGAATTATCTTTGCTTATTTTTTCTTCAGATGATGATGATGAAATTTCAACATTTTCATTAATTTTATGTTCTTTATTTTTAACTGGTAATGGACTTTGTTCATTTTCACATTCGATAATTTCATTATCAATTGTATCATTGTTATTTTCAACTGAATTATCATCTTTTAATTTTTTAATATTTTCTGTATTTTTATTAGAAATTAAATTGCTTTCTGGTTTATCATATTTTATAAAATGCTTTGCAATTGATTCTGTTTTAGTTTTATTTTTTTTTAATTGTTTTTTATCACTATTTGGTGTAACTTTCGATTGTGGTGTTTTTTCTTTGACTTTAATTATTTCTCGTTCATTTTTATTTTCAACAATTTGATTAATTTTTTTATTTGCTTCTGGTGTATTTGATTCAAATTCGTCAATAAATAAATCTTCATCAGTCAATTCATAATCCTCGTTATTTGAGATGATAGTTTTTTTTTTAATCAACTCATTATTATCAGCTGAAATTAAAATTATTAAAATTAATTAATTCCAATACTGAATACTATTAATTACAACTGAACAAAGAGACAAAAACAAAAAAAAAAAAGACAATGACAACAATAAAAACATGATTGAAATTAAATATTTAAATTAAACAAAAATAATTATATAATTATTAACTCAAGTAATTTATATAAATATTAATTAATTATTAATTAAAAATTAGTTTATTATTACTTACATGGTAAAACAGTTGATGATACAACAGCCTGAATTGGTGATTTATTATTTTTATTATTAATTTTTTGTTGTTTTTGTTTATAATTAACAACAAATTCTTCACTTATTTTATGAATACAAAAATTACATATTAATGGTGGTGGTGATACAATATTGTCACTAATATTTTTATTAATATATAATTCAACCATATGCATCAAACCACTACATTCTAAAATTTTTCCATTAATTGTTGTATAAATTGTTGTTAATTCATTTGAATCAGCATTACAAATTTTACAAATTTTTGACATTATTTAATGTAATTATTTATAACAATTAAACATTGATATATTTTATATTTTATTATGATAAATAAACAATGTATTTATTAATAATGGATGCAAGTTAGAACTTGTTTCAACGGTTTTTGTAGGACAACTGCATCTGTATGAATGTATGTGTATAAATTTCTTAGTACGAGCACATGGAGTTGTTTTGGTAGATATATTTTTTTTTTTTTATATTTTTTTATCTTCTTGAAGTTGTGTACAAAACAAGTCAAAAAGTATCAGGAGATTAGATAATCTGAATCGATTATTTATTATTTTTTTTTTTGTAATTATTTATTTGATGAATAATTTTAATAATATAAAAAAATATAAATGTATTATTGATATTTTATTAATTAAATTAATAAATTAATTAATAATTTAAATATTATTAAGTTTCATTCACATGAAGTGTCGCAATAAACAAACAATAAAAAATAATCGATTCAAGCTGTTGCATTCAGGTGATTCAAGGCATGAGTTTGGCGCCGATGTTTTTTTTCTCATTGATTAAATTGTTTGTGCCATGTTAACAATATTAAAAATAATATATTGTTGAATAATATAATTAATATAAAATTATGTATTATACTGGATTATATTTTTTTATAAACAGGTATGTATAATTGTCATTTATTTATTGTCAAACACCTGTTGAATTTTTCACAACAACAATATTTTTAGGTTATGTTTTATGTTTTTTTTTTAAATAATAAAAACGTTTTATATTCGTTTTTTGTTAAATATTAAAAATAATTATGTTTTTTTGATTTTATATATATTAAGATAACTTTATTCTTTAATTAGGTATTGGTATAGATAAATTGTCAAAGTAAAATTAAATATTTTTCTTTTGTTAAATAAATATCATTTAAATGTGTTATGAATAATTTAATAAATTTATAATTTAATAATATTATTATTTTGACTTAAAAATTAAATAAATAATTATAATTTATTAATAAATTAATTTTACTTTTATTTTACAGATTTATATGATAATGATTGAGTAAAATATTATTGAAAAAAAAAAAACAAATCTATTTTCTATTTTTACAATTATGAAAGAACCATCGCAGTTAATGGTAAGTTATTGAAAAAAAAATAATTAATATTATTATGTTGTTTATTAAAGTATATAAAATATAAAAAATTATTTTTTTAGAAATTTTTTTTTGACTACTAAATGGCAAGATTAAAAATACCACTTGGACTGTGTCAAAGTTAAAATTAATTTTTAAAAATATAATAAACAAAAATCAACATAAATATAATAACAATATTGATTAAAATTAAATACTAATAATAAAAATCTTTTTGTTATTTAGAAAATCAAAGGAGTGAATGAATCATTCAAATATTCTGGTGGCAATTTAAATGGTATATTTGATAAAACTCCAATAGTTGTATTAGAAAAAAATATATTTTATTTATTAAAAAATGGTTATTCAATAAATAATAATAATAATAATATAAAATTAAAAAGTAAATTAATCAAAGAAAAACAATCATTAAATAAAATGTCATTAAATATTAAAAAAAATAAATTAAATAAAAAACCATCAACATTATCAATAAATAATGAATTATCAACTTTAGATAATACAAAATATTTAATACAATTACAAGACAATGATGAAATTGAAATGACATATTTATCAAAAAATTTTAATGTATATATTAAAAAAATAATAAATGATCCAATTAAAACAATTGTACAAAATGATGTTGATGATAAAATGATTAAAATGGTTGTTAATATGAAAAATGGTAAACAAAAATTAGTACAATTTGAATTAATTGGTAATTGTACAACAATAAGTGATTTACTTGAATACAGTGAAATACCATATACAAATAAAACAAAAATATATTTTGTTAATGATAAAATATTAAATATAAATTATGTTGTTGATACTTATGAAGATAACATTGCATCAATTGAAAATACATTATACAATAATAATTATGAAACAATTAATTGTCCAAATTGTGATAAAATAATTGATAATATTAATGAATGCAATGAATGTAATGAAAAATATTTATATGATGTTAGATTGATACCTAAAAATTTACCAAATTCACAAAAAAAAATTATAATGTCTGTTGCTGAAAATTTTTATAATAATAATGACATTAATAAAAATGATAATATAAATATTAAAACAGTTAAAAATTATCGTAAAATTGAAAAATATAATTTTAATAAAAAAAAAATTATAAATGATACTAGCATTATTAATAATAATGAAAATAATAAAAAAATTAATGATAAAAATGATGATAATAATAATAACAATGATAAAATTATCAATGATGATAAAAATATTATTAATGATGGTAAAAATAATAACAATTCAAATTTAACTGATGAAAAAATTGGTGTTAATTTAGCTGATAGACTTCGTCGTATTCGAAAAAAAAAAGTAATAATTGATTACTAATAATAAATAAATAAACAAAGTATCATTGAACAGAAACAAATTTTTATTTATAATATTATTAAAAGAATTAAATAATTTATTTTACTATTTTTATTTAAATGTTAAACAGACAAATTTGTTAACAACACAAATCAATGACAATCATTATTAATTTTTTTTTTTTTTTCCTAATTTTTTTGTTTCTTTTTATTTTTTTTTTCTAATGTATATACTTATGACATTATTATAGTATAATAATTTTTTTTTTTTTGTTTACTTTTGCCTTTATTATTAATTTTGATAATTTTTTTTTTTTTTTTTTTTATTATATTTAATTCATTATGTATATTATTATTTGTATTCACACACAAAGTATTGACACAAAAGTGATATAAATAAATCAAAAATGAAATGAAAAATATAATATATAAAACGTGATAATGATGCTCGATTTTGAAACAAGATATGTATTATAATAATTATAAAATCATGCAAAAATTTAACTTAAATTGTCAAGTACAATTTATTCAAGTACAATTTAGTTGTAATCAATAATAAAATAACAATATTGTATTTTTGTATTTTTTTAACAAATATAAATAAATTATTTGTTATTAATTAATGTAATATTTTGTTATTTTATATTAATCATTAATAAAATAATAAATATCAACAACAATATTTAATTAAAAAAAATTATTCCAAAATTTTTGTTATCCAATATTTAGTCATAAAAAAAAATTTTTAAATAACGACATATTGAAATTTCAAAATGGTTTCATATTTAGGTCGAAAATTAACCACTAGAGTTCGCCTTAAGCTAATTTCTCTCATCCGGTTTGATTTTTGCGGCTGCGCAAAGACGTTCCTTGTCTGATGTATTAATCGGTGACGAGGTTATCCTTCCTTTTTGTCGAAGACATTGCAAACATGGTGAGTGTTACTCGTTTAATATATTTTTTTTTATTAATATATAATTGAATAATTAAAATAAAATATTAAATAATTGATTAATAAAAGTGTCAAGTATTTTTTCATCATCAATGACATTAAATTGCAAAAAATTTTTAACGTTTATTTGTTTAATCATCAATGAATTTGTGATTAAAATAATAAAATCAATCAATTGAATAAAGCACATGTTTAAGTAAATTGTTAATTAATTTAAATCAACTTTAAAATTTATATTTATATTAACTTTTTTTTTTGTATAATTAAATCAAAATTAGTGAATAATATTTTTTATAAATTATTTAATATAGTTGGTTACAAATATTTAATTTTATGTTGTCTAATAATTGTTTTGAACATAACCTATAATATTGAGTTAATAATAATTTAAATGATGTAAATTTTATCTCCAGACTAACTACGTGGTGGTTAAAACTGATTTAATGAGTCTGATAATTTAAATTAAAAAAAATAATAAAATAGTTTATAAATTTAAATGTTTTTATTTGATTATTAATAAAAAAATTTTATCAATTTTTTATAGCCACCAAAAAAGGATTCAAAGGGGTCTTCTAAGCAACCCCAAAAAACCCAAAAAAAGAAAGAAGGAGGATCTGGTGGCAAAGCCAAGAAGAAGGTTTGTTTAGCTTTATAAAATAATAATTAATCATTTAAATATAAAAATAAACGTTGTACTAATTATATTTTTATTTTATGTTTATTATTGTAGAAGTGGTCAAAAGGAAAAACCCGCGATAAGTTGAACAATGCCGTATTGTTTGACAAGGGCACATATGATAAACTTCTTAAGGAAGTACCACAATACAAGTTAATTACTCCATCAATTGTGAGTGAAAGATTGAAGATCCGTGGATCATTGGCCAGGCGGGCTTTGATCGAACTTCAACATAAAGGCTTGATCAAACAAGTTGTACAACATTCTGCACAACTTATTTACACCCGTGCAACCAAGGGTGATGATCCAGCTGCATAGGATCTGTTAATAAAAGCTATGAATAAATTAACTTATAAATAATAAATTATTTTTTTATTTTTATTTTTCCTAAATAAACAATATTTATAATTATTTACATAACAACAACCGATAATACTAATTAGTCAACGTTTTTTTTTATATATATATGCATAAGATATTGAGCTAAATTTAGAATCAAATTTTTTTAAATTAAGTATATAATTCATCATTAAAATCTTTTTTCTGTTGTTATTTTGTTATTACGTATTTAATTTGTCGTTTGATATTCTTCTGTTAAAGAAAAATTATGAAAAAGGTTTTTAAAAAATATCATTTCTTTGATTGTCATTTATATATTTTTTAAATGAACAATTTTATTTTGTCAGTATCATCTGGTTTTGATAAATTATGTAAATTTTAATTAGATGGTTCTCGTTGAATTTCGAGATCAGTTGGTGATATTTCAATTGAATCATCATAAATATAATATGAATTATCTACACTTGTGTAGAATACTTGCAGAAATTTAGGGTCCAATAGGAACATCAGCAGTTTTATTAGTTTTTGTGTGTTATTTTTCTAATAAAGTTAGGCAAAAAAAAGTATTTTTAATGTCAACTCTATCGAGTGGGGAGTTAGACAAATGGAACTAAAAACGTCCTACACATTTGCAAATTCTTACCATTCTTACCATGGTGATTGGTACCATACAAAGATATGGAATTAGTTAATCAAATAAAAGTTAAATTATCAGTGTGCACATGCCAGTTTGAAACTAATCCTGAAGTTAAAGAATTTTTAGAATCTTATTAATATAAATAAATTACACTACACATCATAAATTTACAAAAATAAAACTATTATTATGATTAAAAAAAAGAAACAATTTTTGTTATATATTATTAAATTAAAATATAAAATTTTATATTACAATATTTATTTATCATACTTGGATTTTTTACAATATATATTTTTCTTATCTTATAAGTATATATTAATATTTACATAACAAATAACATGTAAATATGATGAGGAATTTTTTAAAATTTATCTTTATCTGTTTATTACCTTCAATAAAAACTTATTACTAATTTTATTACATTTGAAAATTTCTGGTTTTTGTTAAAGTTGGATTGATATATTGTTGACACACTTTACTGAGAAAGTCTGTTTATAGTTGAAAAATTTAACTTTGAATTATAAAATGGTAAAAAAATATTTAATTTTATTTATTTTACTTGTTTTATTATTAAATAAATTTATAAATTCATCAGGTAATATAATTTGTAATATTTTAAATTTAATTTTATAATTTTTAAAATAATATCTATAATATTAAAAATAATTTAATTTTTATTTTTTAGATCTAGTTGATGAATTATTAAATAACACTGATCCAAGTATAAATCCTTGTGATGATTTTTATAAATTTTCATGTGGAAAATTTAACGATACAACTAAAAAAAATTATTTCGATGAAAAAGAAAAAACAGCTGTTAAAAAAATTGAAAAAATAATTCAACAAAATGAAACACCAAATGATTATAAATATTTAAAACTTGCCAAGTATTTATACAAATCATGTAATGATTCATTAAAAAATATGAATAATTATTATACAGAAATATTAAATACAATGGAACCAAGTGGAGGTTGGCCAATACTTAAACAAAATCAATGGAATGAAAGTCAATTTAATATTAAAAAAACAATATTTAAAGTTGGTAATACAACACAATGGAATAATTATTTTTTTGAATTTGAATTTGATAATTTTAATTACACATCAATTCACATTAAACCAATAAATTCATTGTATTTCACATTAAATGATTATATTGAGGGTAAAAATAATATTAACATACAATATTATCGTAAAGGAATTTTAAAAAAGCTATCAAATTTGGGTGCTAATAATTTAAATGTTACAAATGATATTGATGAATTAATTGATTTTGAAATTAAACTTGGTCATATGTTATTATCAAATAAAGATAAATTAAATCCAACAATTGATACAGTTGAAATGACACTCACTGATTTGACAAATAATTATACATTTTTTAATTGGAAAGAGTATATTAATTATCTTCATGATAAACCAATTAATACTTCAACTAAAATTGTTATTAATAATTTTCGTTATCTGAATAATTTAAATAATTTATTGAATTTATATGATAAAAAAACTCAAGCTAATTATATCATGTTAAAACATTTTTATAATTATTTAGAAAATTATAAATATGTTAAAAATAAAAATTGTGTTCAAGTTGTTTTTGAATATCTTTCAATAGCTACTGTTGCTATTTATGTTGATAATAATAATGACAAAATTATCAGAGATTATATTTTAAATATAATATCAAATATTAAAATACAATCTATTCAAATAATTAAAAATGCTTGTTGGATTGATAATGAAACAATTGAAAAAATAATAAAAAAAATTGAATCATGTAAATTTTTAATTGGTTACACTGATGAATTTTTAAATAGTACAATTATTAATCAATTTTATGATGATTTATATATTTATAATGATGAAAATTATTTTGATACAATGGCAAGAATTGATTTATTTTATC
Organism: Lysiphlebus fabarum; assembly: GCA_011426435.1. Lineage (NCBI taxonomy): Eukaryota > Metazoa > Arthropoda > Insecta > Hymenoptera > Braconidae > Lysiphlebus > Lysiphlebus fabarum. Next base: position 48,956 of record WSYQ01000341.1, on the reverse strand, counting down.
GTAAATTTTTATTAAAACTTAATAGTGATAATATTTGGGCTTTATGGGGTAAAGAAATGATTAAAAAATATCCAGAGTTTGTTTATAATTTTAATACACTAGGTAATAATTAAATTATTATTTATTTTTTTCTTAATTTTTTTTTTTTTTTTAATATTTAATTATTTTTATTTATTTGTAGTACTTCCATTTAGTTATTTGAATGATAATTTTTTTCATCAAGAAAAACAAAACTATATGAATTATGGAGCTATGAGTTTTGTAATAGGTCATGAACTTACACACAGTATTGATATGATGGGAATAAATTATGATGAAAATAATAATTTCAATAGTAACTGGTGGCAATTGGATTCAAGAAAAAATTTAAATAAACATATTGAATGTTTTAATAATGATCAGTACCAAGATTATCCAGTAAAAATTATATTAAATATTATTAAATAAAATTAATATTTATATTGATTTATTTTTATTTTTATTTTGTATTTTAGTTGAATCAAAAAATTGCTGAAATTGGTGGATTAAAAGCTGCTTATTATGCATACAAAGAAAAATTAGAATCATCAAATGATGATGATGAAGAAATATATAATTTATCTTATAATTTAAAAAAATTATTTTGGATAAATTATGCAAATTTATGGTGTGAAAAAAATTCACAAGATTCAAGATCAAGAGTTGAAGTTTCATTGTCAAATATTCAAGAATTTTCAGATGACTTTGAATGTCCAATTGGATCAAAAATGAATCCAAGAAATAAATGTAATGTTTGGTAAAAAAAAAAAAGAGTTAATCAATTAAAAAAAATAATATTTAAACAAAAAACTATTCAATAGATGACACTACTGTCTAGTTTATAAAAAAAAAATATATAAATAAAAAAATAGAATAAAAACAATAACAATATATCTAGCAATATTTGTATTTATTTTTTTTCCCTCTAAAAGTCCAAAGAGAAAAAACAAACAAACTCATGTCAGAAGAAAAAAATTATTATTAAAATATAAAATAAATATAAATAATGTTAATAAAATGGATTTGTTTATTAAAACATTTTCATTTATAATATTTTCAATAATTATTTTGTTATTAACAAAATTTATTGAGCTAACAAATTTAATTAACGGTTTTATCGATTGGAGTTTAAATGATATAAATGAATTGAAAATATATGATTATATAATTGGTAAGTTTAATTAAATAATAAAAAAAATTAATAATTAATTTTATTTTATTAATTTAAAGTTGGTGCTGGTAGTGCTGGATCAATAATATCATCAAAATTAACAAATGGTGGTTTTAAAGTATTACTTATTGAAGCTGGTGGACCACCACCACCATTTGCTGATATACCATCATTATTACCAATATTTCAAAAATCATCATATGATTGGAATTATAAAACAGTATCACAAAAAAATTCATGTTATGCATTGAATAATAATCAAAGTTCTTGGCCAAGAGGTAAAATATTAGGTGGTTCTAGTCGTTTAAATAATATGGTTTATATTGAAGGACATCCACAAGATTATTATGGATGGTTTTCTGATTATAAAAATTATATTATTGATGATAAATATATTGAAAAAAATTTAATTCATTGTAGTGAATTATGTAATGCAACATATAATGGTTTATTTGATATAAAAAATAATAAATATAATAATTTAAATTTAGATTATTTTGAAAAAGTAAAATTTACAATGATTAATGGAAGTCGTTGGAGTACAGATAAACTTTTATATAATAAAAATAATATAAAACTTGATATTATGATGCATTCACATGTTGAAAAAATAATATTTAATTTAAATAACAATAAAATTAAAGCTGATGGTGTATTATTAATGAAATGGGGTAAAAAATTAAAAATTATGTCAAAATATGGTGTTATATTATCAGCTGGTACAATTGGTACACCAAAAATATTAATGCTATCTGGTATTGGTCCAATTGATGATCTTAAAACTATTGATATTAATGTTATTAAAAATTTACCAGTTGGTAATAATTTAATTGATCATATATTAACTGGACTTGATTTAATAACAATAACATCAAATTTAAAATTTGGTATTACTGAATTATTAAAACCATTATCAGTTATAAAATATTTTATATATGGTAAAGGTAAATATATAATTTATAATTATTATATTTACTCAATAATTATTATCTAATATTATTATTCAGGTCCTTGGACATCATCTGGTATTGAAATTTCTGCAATGTTAAAGTTAAAACAAAATAATAGTTATGATAATTTTAATAGAAGACCAGATATTCAATTGATGATACTACCATCAGGTATATCACAAGATAATGGAATACATTTTAAAAAAATTATAGGACTTTCTGATAAGGTTAAATATTTATATATAAACCAAGTTGTTATAAAATTATATTAAAAAACAAAGATATAAATTGAACTTATAAAGCTTATACGTATTTTTTTTTCTTCTTTTTATAAAGGTTTATGATAAATATTATTCTGAAATATCACATAAAACTGCTGTTACAATTGCACCTGTATTATTACATCCAAAAAGTACTGGTTTTGTTAAATTAAAATCATCAAATCCACTTGATGATCCTATTATTGAACCAAATTATTTATCTCATAAAGACGATGTTTCAACATTAATATCAGGTAATAAATTAAATTAAATTATTTATTCAATAAAAACAATTTAAATCCAATTATTTTGTTTTTTTTTTTTTATAACTTTAGGAATTAAATTTATTGAAAAACTAGTTGAAACAGAATCAATGAAATTAATTGGTGCTAAAATGAATAAAAAAAAATTTCCTGGATGTGAAAATTATAATTATGGTGATGATAATTATTGGGAATGTTATATAAGACAATTAACATTGACATCTTATCATCCAGTTGGTACATGTAGTATTGGATCAGTTGTTGATAATAATTTTAGGTAATTATTTATTTAAAAAAAAAAACAAATAATTTTTAAATACTTAAATTTTATTTCAAAATGAATTTATTATTGCTTAAATAATATATTTTGTTTCTTTTGTACTTAGAGTTTATGGTACAGATAATTTGTACATCGTTGATGCATCTGTTTTACCAGTTTTACCAAGTGGAAATATTAATGCAGCTGTTATGATGATTGCTAATAAAGCATCATCAATTTTACTTGGTTATAATAAATCAAAATGTTATATAAATGATTTTATAAATTATATATTTTTTTCTTTTAAATAAATTAAAAAAAAAATACTAGTTAATTTAATTTATAACTTATATATAAAAGAAACAAAAATTTGTATTAATTCAAAATGAATTATTTACAAAAAGAAAAATTGCAATATATTTTTTTGTTATTTACAATTTTTTTTTTTTTAAAAACAAAATATAATATTTAATATAAAAAATTTACCGATAATTACGTCCACTTTTATGATGATTAGCTGATCGATGACTTCTATTGTCTCTATTGTCTCTACTGTCTCTAGTATCTCTGTTTGATGATTGTTGATGGTGATGATGATGGTGATTACCATGTCCACGTTCATGATAACGATCACGTTGTGAATCTCTATCACGATGTCTTTCACGATCACGATTATATGGATGATTTCTTGATGAATGTCTATCATTATTTAATAATTTACCATGTGTATAATGACCAATTTGATTTGTTGGATATGTAACAACACCAGGTGGCATATATAATGGTGGTATCATATTAAAATTTGATCCATAATTTGGCATTTGATAACCCATTAATATTTGATTACCATATTTTAATAAATCATTCATATTTTGTTGCATATTCATAAATGGATGTGATGATTGATTAGGATTTTGTTCAGATTGTCTTGGTTTTATTGACATTTGACGATTATATAAATTTGTACCCTCAAATAATTCAACAGCATATGGAACTGATTGTTTATGTTTAAATGTTATAAAACCAAATGTTTTAGTATTACCATCACGATCTTTTGGAATATTCACTTTTTCCAATGGACCAGCCTAATAATCATATTAATAAAGTAAACAAATAATTAAAGGTTATTAATTTTTAATATCAAAAAAATATACTTTTAAAATTATAAATATTTATAATAATTTAAATTTATATTTATTAATTTATTGAATATATAATATAGAAAATTTATATAAGATATATATTTATTTATTGTTTGTTTATAAACATTGAAAACTCACTTGCATAAATAATTCATACAGTATTTCTTCAGTACATTGACTGCTTAAATTACCACAATAAATTGTTCTTGAATCTTCATCCATTTTTTAATTTAATAAATATATAATTATTAATTATTTAATAACTATAAAAAAATAAATAAATAAAGAAAAATAATAAAAAAATAATAATAATTAAATTAGAAATGAGTATTTATTTATTTATTGTTTTTTTTTTATTATTTTTCTCTCTTTTTGTTTTTATGGCTGATTTTCATGTAGCGATAAAAAATGGCGTTTTGCTTATATCCGGTATCGTTCATTGTAAACTCACCAATTTAATTTGCGCGCAAATTTAAAGATGGAGTATTTGACCAATGAAAAATAAGCATTTTTATATAAACGAGGGGTATTCGTATGTGTATCTATTGTTTGTTGCCGGTTGCTTTTTTCCACTTTTATCTACTTTTTCTTTTTTTTTTTTTGTCATTGCTGGATCGATTATCATCACTTTTGTGTGTGGCCGGATACCGCCTAAATATAATATGCTGTTTATCGTGTTAAATTACACGAGGCATATAAAAAAGCCACAAAATTATAGATATAATAATTAAATTTAAAAATAGCAATATATTTATTAATTAATTTTTAATTTAATATAGTAAATTTTTATTTTGTACAATCAACAATCACAAAAAAAAAAAAGAAACAATTAATACTCTTTTTTCCGGCAAGATAACCTAAGCCACGTGTTTCAATGATTTATCAATTTTTATTTTCACGAGGTAAGTTGAATTATCAATTATAATAATTATAAAAATACATTAAAAATATATATTTGTAATAATAATTTTTTCATTTATTATTAATGTTTAATATATGATATTTTAAAATTAAATTTCATATAAAAATCATTACAATAAAATTCCTTTGTCTTTTTTCAAAAAAAAAATGTTCGAGATTATTCGATAATTTTTCAATGAAAAATCAATTTATTTTATACAAATTAATATATTGTAAAATTAAATTTTTATATTTTGTTTTTAATAAAAACTTTGTGTTATTTAATAATTAATTAATCTTTTTTATTTTAATTTTTACAGAATAAAATTACAAGATCAAGTACAATGGTGGAATTTGTTGAAGGCTGGATTTTTGGTCCAACTCTTGGAGAAGGTGCATATGGAGAGTAAGTTTGAATAAAAATAAAAGAATTTTATAATTATTTAATAATCATATACGAAATTTAAATTAATAATTATGTTTTAAAAATTATATTACAAGTCTATCGAGGATAAACAGATGGTACAATTTAAATAAATATATATTCCATTCATTTGAAGATGAAAAATTAAAAACAGTTGATGAAAATTTTATATTTTGTTTCAGAGTCAAGTTGGTAATAAACAAAGCAAGTGGTGATGAAGTTGCCATGAAAATGATTGACCTTAAAAAACATCCAGATGCACGTCAATCAAATAATGGCTCAAATAAAGAAGCAACTGTTCACAGAATGATGTCTCATCCAAATATCATAAGATATTATGGACAACGTAGTCAAGCAAATATGGAATATATATTTTTAGAATATGCATCTGGTGGTGAACTATTTGATAGAATTGGTAAATAATATTTATTTATTTCATTATTAAAAATAAACAAATGTTGTTGAATTTATTTTCTCAATAATATTATAAAAATAAATTTAAATATTGTAAATAACATTTTTATTCAAAAAACAAAATAAATAAATAACTGTTTTAATATTTACAAAATTAAAATATAATAAACTTGAAATTAAAAATAATATTTCAAAATATTATTGTTTTGATTTATTATTTTATTTTTATTTTTAAATTAATATTTATTTTTTTTTATTTTTTTTTGTTTTAGAACCTGATATTGGTATGCCACTTTGGGAAGCACAAAAATATTTTAAACAATTAATATCAGCTGTTGAATATCTTCATCAAAAAGGTGTTGCACATAGAGATTTAAAACCAGAAAATTTATTATTAGATGCACATGATAATTTAAAAGTATCTGATTTTGGTATGGCAACAGTATTTCGTATGAATGGTAAAGAACGTCGTTTAGAAAAACGTTGTGGTTCATTACCATATGTTGCACCAGAAGTATTAACAAGAGCATATTATGCTGAACCAGCTGATATATGGTCATGTGGAATTATTCTTGTAACACTTATGGCTGGTGAATTACCTTGGGATCGTGCTGGACCACCTTGTGAAGAATATGTTGCTTGGTTAGAAGGAAAATATATGAATTATACACCATGGAAAAAACTTGATAAAGCTGCATTTAGTTTTGTTAAAAATATATTAGTACATTCACCATCATCAAGATTTAAAATTGAAGATATTAAAAATCATCGCTGGTTTCAAAAAAGTCTTAGTAATGGTAAATATTTATTTTTTATTTATTTTAAATATAAAACATAACAACGTAATCTGTTATAATTATTTAAAAATAATTCATCAACAGAAATAATTTTGTAGTCAGGTACCAAATGACTCTGAGATGTATTAAAATCCTCAAAGAATTTTGATACCTTGCTTTAAAATTATTAAAATCATCAAATTAAATAATTTATATTTTTTAAATATTTCAGTATAAAAGCTTTTGTCTTTTCTTTGGTATTACAGCTCTATGATTAAATTTGAATTTCATAAAGCTAGATTACCAAAGCAGAGAAAATTTGAGCTAAATCAACATATATAAATTTATAAATAATAAATATGTAAAATAAAAAATATATTCTATATTTACTTGGACAAAATTAATGATATATTTTTGTTTTTTTGTCTTTGGTGCTCTAGCTGTATGATGATTTTGATAATTCATAAAGCTAGGCATCAAAGTCAATAAGGCAAAATAAATACTACAATAATAATTTATTAATAATATAATAAATAATAAGATAAATAATTTATTTATATATTAATTTGAATTGATATATTTTATTTTTATAAATAGCTGGACAAAATGATCAAGATACAGTTGATTGTCCATCAACAAAATCACCACGTACTGATGAAGATTATTTTGGTAGAAATTGTTTATCACAACCAGAATATACAAAACAACAAGATACATCAATACATATTGATATGGAAAATCGTGTTGGTTTTTCATTTTCACAACCAGCAGCACTTGATGATTTATTATTATCAACACAACCATTACAAGCAACACAAAATTCAAGTCAAAATTCCAGTCAAAATAGTAGTACACCATTCCAGCGTTTAGTTAAACGTATGACTAGATTTTTTGTTAAAACAAATTGTGATGAAACAGTTAAAAGACTTGTTAATAGTCTTGAAACACAAAATTATGAATGTCGTATTAATGAAAATGGTATTGTAACAGTAACAACAGTTGATCGTAGAAATATGCAATTAATATTTAAAGCAATAATGCTTGAAATGGATGGGAAAATATTAGTTGATTTTAGATTATCAAAAGGTTGTGGTCTTGAATTTAAACGTAGATTTGTACAAATTAAAAATAAACTTGAAGATATTATAATGAAAGGACCAGTATCATGGCCAATTGCTGTTGCAACGAAAACATTACCATAAGCTTTATAACTGTATAATATTTATTAGAAAAATATAAGAAATTATTTATTTATTTTTTTCAAATGTACAAAACAAGAATCATCAATGACAAGATGAATAATTTGATATTTAATTTTAAAAAAAACCTTATCAATGGATTAAGGATTTTATTTATTAAGAAAATTAATTTATATATTATTATTTTTTTTTTATACGAACAATACATTTTTTTTTTTTTAAATTTGATAAATGAAAATTTGTTTATTAGAAATTTTATATGAAATAGTGATTTGTTTTTTTTTTTTATTACATAAATCCTTTCCTTCTATTGTAGAATATAGACGCATTAAATTGATAATATAATTCATCAGATATTTTCGGCATTTGTTTAATATAGGATGACGTATTTTTAAAAACTTCTTTTCCTGTTCTATTATCCTATTATAATTCAGAATTTTACCAAAAAACTTTTCTGTGAGAAGTAGAAAAATCCGAACAATAACAGGACACTAAAAGAGAAAAACAGGTATTAAGATCGGAAATGGCTTTTTGTCTGTCATCATATTAGTCAAGATGTTCAGAGTCACATTTTTTAATTTTCGAAAAAAAAAAGAAATACCTCTTTGCACATTCTATATTCCTCATAAAAAACTATAATTTTCCAAAAAGTACGTTCGATTTTTATAAGGGTTTTTTTAGGGTTATAGAACATGACAAAAGATATTCGATGCTGCTTCCCGTTTTTTTCCAGGATCAGGACTTTTTAAGAAATTTGACCTGGTGCATTTAAAAAAAATCGGAAAAGTATGGGGTTTTAACAGGGTTATAGAACTCGACAAGAGGTATTCGATGCCGCTTCCCGTTTTTTTCCAGGATCAGGACTTTTTATTTTTCAATGACCTGCTGCATTTAAAAAAAATCGGAAAAATATGAGGTTTTAACAGGGTTATAGAACTCGACAAGAGGTATTCGATGCCGCTTCCCGTTTTTTTCCAGGATCAGGACTTTTTTTTTTTAATGACCTGCTGCATTTAAAAAAAATCGGAAAAATATGAGGTTTTAACAGGGTTATAGAACTTGACAAGAGGTATTCGATGCCGCTTCCCGTTTTTTTCCAGGATCAGGACTTTTTATTTTTTAATGACCTGCTGCTTTTAAAAAAAATCGGAAAAATATGAGGTTTTAACAGGGTTATAGAACTCGACAAGAGGTATTCGATGCCGCTTCCCGTTTTTTTCCAGGATCAGGACTTTTTATTTTTTAATGACCTGCTGCTTTTAAAAAAAATCGGAAAAATATGAGGTTTTAACAGGGTTATAGAACTCGACAAGAGGTATTCGATGCCGCTTCCCGTTTTTTTCCAGGATCAGGACTTTTTATTTTTTAATGACCTGCTGCTTTTAAAAAAAATCGGAAAAATATGAGGTTTTAACAGGGTTATAGAACTCGACAAGAGGTATTCGATGCCGCTTCCCGTTTTTTTCCAGGATCAGGACTTTTTATTTTTTAATGACCTGCTGCTTTTAAAAAAAATCGGAAAAATATGAGGTTTTAACAGGGTTATAGAACTCGACAAGAGGTATTCGATGCCGCTTCCCGTTTTTTTCCAGGATCAGGACTTTTTATTTTTTAATGACCTGCTGCTTTTAAAAAAAATCGGAAAAATATGAGGTTTTAACAGGGTTATAGAACTCGACAAGAGGTATTCGATGCCGCTTCCCGTTTTTTTCCAGGATCAGGACTTTTTATTTTTTAATGACCTGCTGCTTTTAAAAAAAATCGGAAAAATATGAGGTTTTAACAGGGTTATAGAACTCGACAAGAGGTATTCGATGCCGCTTCCCGTTTTTTTCCAGGATCAGGACTTTTTATTTTTTAATGACCTGCTGCTTTTAAAAAAAATCGGAAAAATATGAGGTTTTAACAGGGTTATAGAACTCGACAAGAGGTATTCGATGCCGCTTCCCGTTTTTTTCCAGGATCAGGACTTTTTTTTTTTAATGACCTGCTGCTTTTAAAAAAAATCGGAAAAATATGAGGTTTTAACAGGGTTATAGAACTCGACAAGAGGTATTCGATGCCGCTTCCCGTTTTTTTCCAGGATCAGGACTTTTTATTTTTTAATGACCTGCTGCTTTTAAAAAAAATCGGAAAAATATGAGGTTTTAACAGGGTTATAGAACTCGACAAGAGGTATTCGATGCCGCTTCCCGTTTTTTTCCAGGATCAGGACTTTTTATTTTTTAATGACCTGCTGCTTTTAAAAAAAATCGGAAAAATATGAGGTTTTAACAGGGTTATAGAACTCGACAAGAGGTATTCGATGCCGCTTCCCGTTTTTTTCCAGGATCAGGACTTTTTATTTTTTAATGACCTGCTGCTTTTAAAAAAAATCGGAAAAATATGAGGTTTTAACAGGGTTATAGAACTCGACAAGAGGTATTCGATGCCGCTTCCCGTTTTTTTCCAGGATCAGGACTTTTTATTTTTTAATGACCTGCTGCTTTTAAAAAAAATCGGAAAAATATGAGGTTTTAACAGGGTTATAGAACTCGACAAGAGGTATTCGATGCCGCTTCCCGTTTTTTTCCAGGATCAGGACTTTTTATTTTTTAATGACCTGCTGCTTTTAAAAAAAATCGGAAAAATATGAGGTTTTAACAGGGTTATAGAACTCGACAAGAGGTATTCGATGCCGCTTCCCGTTTTTTTCCAGGATCAGGACTTTTTATTTTTTAATGACCTGCTGCTTTTAAAAAAAATCGGAAAAATATGAGGTTTTAACAGGGTTATAGAACTCGACAAGAGGTATTCGATGCCGCTTCCCGTTTTTTTCCAGGATCAGGACTTTTTATTTTTTAATGACCTGCTGCTTTTAAAAAAAATCGGAAAAATATGAGGTTTTAACAGGGTTATAGAACTCGACAAGAGGTATTCGATGCCGCTTCCCGTTTTTTTCCAGGATCAGGACTTTTTATTTTTTAATGACCTGCTGCTTTTAAAAAAAATCGGAAAAATATGAGGTTTTAACAGGGTTATAGAACTCGACAAGAGGTATTCGATGCCGCTTCCCGTTTTTTTCCAGGATCAGGACTTTTTTTTTTTTAATGACCTGCTGCTTTTAAAAAAAATCGGAAAAATATGAGGTTTTAACAGGGTTATAGAACTCGACAAGAGGTATTCGATGCCGCTTCCCGTTTTTTTCCAGGATCAGGACTTTTTATTTTTTAATGACCTGCTGCTTTTAAAAAAAATCGGAAAAATATGAGGTTTTAACAGGGTTATAGAACTCGACAAGAGGTATTCGATGCCGCTTCCCGTTTTTTTCCAGGATCAGGACTTTTTTTTTTTAATGACCTGCTGCTTTTAAAAAAAATCGGAAAAATATGAGGTTTTAACAGGGTTATAGAACTCGACAAGAGGTATTCGATGCCGCTTCCCGTTTTTTTCCAGGATCAGGACTTTTTATTTTTTAATGACCTGCTGCTTTTAAAAAAAATCGGAAAAATATGAGGTTTTAACAGGGTTATAGAACTCGACAAGAGGTATTCGATGCCGCTTCCCGTTTTTTTCCAGGATCAGGACTTTTTATTTTTTAATGACCTGCTGCTTTTAAAAAAAATCGGAAAAATATGAGGTTTTAACAGGGTTATAGAACTCGACAAGAGGTATTCGATGCCGCTTCCCGTTTTTTTCCAGGATCAGGACTTTTTATTTTTTAATGACCTGCTGCTTTTAAAAAAAATCGGAAAAATATGAGGTTTTAACAGGGTTATAGAACTCGACAAGAGGTATTCGATGCCGCTTCCCGTTTTTTTCCAGGATCAGGACTTTTTATTTTTTAATGACCTGCTGCTTTTAAAAAAAATCGGAAAAATATGAGGTTTTAACAGGGTTATAGAACTCGACAAGAGGTATTCGATGCCGCTTCCCGTTTTTTTCCAGGATCAGGACTTTTTATTTTTTAATGACCTGCTGCTTTTAAAAAAAATCGGAAAAATATGAGGTTTTAACAGGGTTATAGAACTCGACAAGAGGTATTCGATGCCGCTTCCCGTTTTTTTCCAGGATCAGGACTTTTTGAAAAAAATGACCTGGTGCATTTAAAAAAAATCGGAAAAATATGAGGTTTTAACAGGGTTATAGAACTCGACAAGAGGTATTCGATGCCGCTTCCCGTTTTTTTCCAGGATCAGGACTTTTTATTTTTTAATGACCTGCTGCTTTTAAAAAAAATCGGAAAAATATGAGGTTTTAACAGGGTTATAGAACTCGACAAGAGGTATTCGATGCCGCTTCCCGTTTTTTTCCAGGATCAGGACTTTTTTTTTTTAATGACCTGCTGCTTTTAAAAAAAATCGGAAAAATATGAGGTTTTAACAGGGTTATAGAACTCGACAAGAGGTATTCGATGCCGCTTCCCGTTTTTTTCCAGGATCAGGACTTTTTATTTTTTAATGACCTGCTGCTTTTAAAAAAAATCGGAAAAATATGAGGTTTTAACAGGGTTATAGAACTCGACAAGAGGTATTCGATGCCGCTTCCCGTTTTTTTCCAGGATCAGGACTTTTTATTTTTTAATGACCTGCTGCTTTTAAAAAAAATCGGAAAAATATGAGGTTTTAACAGGGTTATAGAACTCGACAAGAGGTATTCGATGCCGCTTCCCGTTTTTTTCCAGGATCAGGACTTTTTATTTTTTAATGACCTGCTGCTTTTAAAAAAAATCGGAAAAATATGAGGTTTTAACAGGGTTATAGAACTCGACAAGAGGTATTCGATGCCGCTTCCCGTTTTTTTCCAGGATCAGGACTTTTTATTTTTTAATGACCTGCTGCTTTTAAAAAAAATCGGAAAAATATGAGGTTTTAACAGGGTTATAGAACTCGACAAGAGGTATTCGATGCCGCTTCCCGTTTTTTTCCAGGATCAGGACTTTTTATTTTTTAATGACCTGCTGCTTTTAAAAAAAATCGGAAAAATATGAGGTTTTAACAGGGTTATAGAACTCGACAAGAGGTATTCGATGCCGCTTCCCGTTTTTTTCCAGGATCAGGACTTTTTTTTTTTAATGACCTGCTGCTTTTAAAAAAAATCGGAAAAATATGAGGTTTTAACAGGGTTATAGAACTCGACAAGAGGTATTCGATGCCGCTTCCCGTTTTTTTCCAGGATCAGGACTTTTTTTTTTTAATGACCTGCTGCTTTTAAAAAAAATCGGAAAAATATGAGGTTTTAACAGGGTTATAGAACTCGACAAGAGGTATTCGATGCCGCTTCCCGTTTTTTTCCAGGATCAGGACTTTTTTTTTTTAATGACCTGCTGCTTTTAAAAAAAATCGGAAAAATATGAGGTTTTAACAGGGTTATAGAACTCGACAAGAGGTATTCGATGCCGCTTCCCGTTTTTTTCCAGGATCAGGACTTTTTTTTTTTTGACCTGCTGCTTTTAAAAAAAATCGGAAAAATATGAGGTTTTAACAGGGTTATAGAACTCGACAAGAGGTATTCGATGCCGCTTCCCGTTTTTTTCCAGGATCAGGACTTTTTATTTTTTAATGACCTGCTGCTTTTAAAAAAAATCGGAAAAATATGAGGTTTTAACAGGGTTATAGAACTCGACAAGAGGTATTCGATGCCGCTTCCCGTTTTTTTCCAGGATCAGGACTTTTTATTTTTTAATGACCTGCTGCTTTTAAAAAAAATCGGAAAAATATGAGGTTTTAACAGGGTTATAGAACTCGACAAGAGGTATTCGATGCCGCTTCCCGTTTTTTTCCAGGATCAGGACTTTTTATTTTTTAATGACCTGCTGCTTTTAAAAAAAATCGGAAAAATATGAGGTTTTAACAGGGTTATAGAACTCGACAAGAGGTATTCGATGCCGCTTCCCGTTTTTTTCCAGGATCAGGACTTTTTATTTTTTAATGACCTGCTGCTTTTAAAAAAAATCGGAAAAATATGAGGTTTTAACAGGGTTATAGAACTCGACAAGAGGTATTCGATGCCGCTTCCCGTTTTTTTCCAGGATCAGGACTTTTTATTTTTTAATGACCTGCTGCTTTTAAAAAAAATCGGAAAAATATGAGGTTTTAACAGGGTTATAGAACTGACAAGAGGTATTCGATGCCGTTTCCCGTTTTTTTCCAGGATCAGGACTTTTTGAAAAAAAGACCTGGTGCATTTAAAAAAAATCGGAAAAATATGAGGTTTTAACAGGGTTATAGAACTCGACAAGAGGTATTCGATGCCGCTTCCCGTTTTTTTCCAGGATCAGGACTTTTTATTTTTTAATGACCTGCTGCTTTTAAAAAAAATCGGAAAAATATGAGGTTTTAACAGGGTTATAGAACTCGGCAAGAGGTATTCGATGCCGCTTCCCGTTTTTTTCTAGGATCAGGACTTTTTGAAAAAAATTACCTGGTGCATTTAAAAAAAATCGGAAAAATATGAGGTTTTAACAGGGTTATAGAACTCGGCAAGAGGTATTCGATGCCGCTTCCCGTTTTTTTCCAGGATCAGGACTTTTTATTTTTTAATGACCTGCTGCTTTTAAAAAAAATCGGAAAAATATGAGGTTTTAACAGTGTTATAGAACTCGGCAAGAGGTATTCGATGCCGCTTCCCGTTTTTTTCTAGGATTAATACTTTTTGAAAAAAAAGACCTGGTGCATTCAAAAAAAAATCGGAAAAATATGAGGTTTTAACAGGGTTATAGAACTTGACAAGAGGTATTCGATGCCGTTTCCCGTTTTTTATTTATCATCGATATCTTTCGATATACCAATATTAACATATCTGAAAATTTTTTAAACAAATTCAATTAACATTAGGCAAATATAAAAATCGAAGAGGTATTCAAATTTTATTTTTTCCAAAAATTTTCGAATTTTTATTAGGCATATATAAAGACCAAAGAGGTATTCAAATATTTTTTCATTGAAAAATTTTTCAATTTGTACTAGGCAAATATAAAGACCGAAGAGGTATTTGAATTTTTTTTTTTTTTAAATTTCGAATTTTTATTAGGCAATCATAATGATCGAAGAGTTATTTGAATTTTATTTTTCGAAAAAATTTTGAATTTTTATTAGGCAAATATAAAAATCAAAGAGGTATTCAATTTTTTTTTTTCAAAAACTTTTAAATTGTATGAGGCAAATATAATGACTGAAGAGGAATTTTATAATAATAATAAAAATTACAGCTTGTTCATTGTTATTTAGAGCTGAAGGTTCTCAGTTGACCTTCTAAATTTTTAATTATTATTGTAAAATTATATAAGTATGTTAATTAATCAAATAATCAATTTTTTAATATATAAATTCCATTTATTTAAATATATTTCAATTATAATTATATTAAACTAACAATGTTGGAAGTGGTTTTTTTCCTGGCCATGCTTCTTTAGCATATTTTTTCTTTTTTGGTTCAAGTGAATGTGGTTCATTTGTAATTTGTACATCTGGTATTTGTGGTACTTCAATTTGCATTTCTGCTGGTGTCATTTCAACTTCTGGTGCTGGATTTGGTAATGCAATACCCAAACGTGATGTTAATGATGTTAATGCTGTTGAAAATGGATTTTGCATTGTTGATTGTGTATATTGTTCTGGTGGTATGTCATGATAAAGATGTGCTGTTGATGTTGGTTGCATATGTTTTAAATGCATATGTGGATCTTCAGTTATTGTTATTAAACCACCCTCCAATCTCATACGCTATAAAAAAAAATATAATAAACAATAATTAATAAAATAATAATAAATATAGAAATAAATAAATATAAAAATTATAATTAATTATTTACTTTGCTTGGTACAACAGTTGTTTGTATTAAATTACGAAATCTTCCAACTGATGGATCAACATCTTCTGGATTAATAACTTCTTCATCATCATTAAATGTTATACCTCTTTTTTTTCTTTTACGATTTGTTTTATGTACATCATCATCTGTTATTCCTAACATTGATATACGACGATTATGTGCTGTATTAAATTCAGTTAAATTCTGTAATTATAAATTATAATTATGATTAATATAATTTTAATAATAATATATTTTATAAATTAACATACATCAAGTTCTGTTTCAGTTTCAGGTAAACCAAGAAGACCACCAGCATCAATGTCATCTGATTTTTCCATTTCTTCCATAATTGTTCTTGTACCAGTTTGTGGTCTTTCACGAATAACATAATATCTTGTTGATGCACCAAAATGAAATGTACTATCAATTGGTAATTGAGTTGGTTTATTACCTTCTAATCTCATATTACCAATAAATGTTCCATGAGCTATTTAAATATTTTTTTTTTTTTATATATATAATTACAATTAATATAATATTATTATTATATTTATTAGTGAAATATTAATACTTACTACTTCCAAGATCTACTAAAAATGCTCTATTAAGATGTTTATGATAAACAAGTGCAGCATGAACTCTTGAACATGATGCATGATCAATACAAAAATCATTCATTTGTTGATTTCTTCCAAATAAATAACATCTTTTTTCATCAACCATTAGTTTCTAAAATTTAATATTTATATTAAATAACTGTTTGTTTATTTGGAGTAAAATAATTTTTTTTTTATTATTATTATTATTTTATTACCTGAATGAGTTTATCGTCTTTTAAGACATCTAAATGAAATCCAACTGGAGGTTTTCCTGCCCTATAAATTCGAATAATTATTAATTCTAATAATTTAATGAGATGATGTGATTCATTTTTTATTTATTTATTTATTTTTTTTTTGAAACGATCATAAACGTCAAATTTCGTAACATAAATTAATGACTAACCAATTTGGGACCTCATAATGATTGGCCATGCTTTGAATAAACAAATATTGTTATTCTTTTTTTATAATCTCAATTTATACATTAAGAGATAATTTTATTAATAATTATTGATTAACAATTTGATACAATAATACGAAAAACAAAAATTAATCCACTATCCACAAAATTGTTGTTTTTTTTTTTTTTTTCTTTTTTTTTTCTCCAACCCTCTTTTTCTTTTTTTTTTTAAATTCAAGATGGCCGCTGACTGAAGAGTTTTGTTTTTTCATTCATAGATGGCTGACAGTGCAAATTCCATAATAATGCACTTGAATGTTAACAGATGTCACTAGAATATTAAGACTAATTTCGTATTATTAATTCGAGTTACATATCTCATTAAATTTATAAATTCATTGATAATAATTGAAACGTTTTATATGTGACAGCGTAGTGTGGTGTTGTCGACGCCCAGTTGCTTCGTGAATTTTTTTTTTTTTGTAAACCAGTATTAATAATAACACTTATAAATATATATTATTTTTAAAATTTATAATAACATCTGGTAATAACAACAATTATACTGTGTATCAATAATAATATTATAAACAAAAAAAGGTGATTTTAAATTGTGATATAAACGTGGCAAATATTTATAATACTAATTTCCATTTTTTTTTTTTTTTTTTTCCTTCTTTCTCTTTTTTTTTTTCTCTTTTTTTTGTTATCTGGCCGACGTCTACAATGTCAGTACAAAACGACATAATATTTTTTCTTTATTTAAAACATCATTAATATATATTTAATTAAATTATTTTAACAATATTTGTACAATAATATATTAATACCTATGTTAAATTAGAAATGAAATATATAATATAATATGGAAAATTAATTAAAATACAATCAGGTAAAAGTCGTGCAGATTAAATTGTGTTCAGTGTCAAAATGGCTTCTCTTTTTTTGAAAACAATTGGATATTTTTTTATTTGTGTACATATGTGATGCTTGAATTATCAATTTATACATTTTTTTTTTTATTTTCTTTATTTATTTATTAATTTATTTATTATATATATATATTATTTATTTATATAATTTTAATAATATAGGAGGATTTATGTAGTGCAAAGATCGACCAATGATTCATTTTTTTTTTTTTCTCTGCTTGTATTTTAGTAACGCACTTGAGTCACATTGTGAATATTTCTGGATAAATATTCAAATCACGATATATATTTATATTAATATATATATATATTTTTTTTTATTATTATCTTAATCTTTAAATTATCAATTTTATATATTATTGAGTTAAATGTTATTGATACTTTTACTTTATCAATTAAAATTAAAAAA
This sequence comes from Lysiphlebus fabarum, assembly GCA_011426435.1. NCBI lineage: Eukaryota > Metazoa > Arthropoda > Insecta > Hymenoptera > Braconidae > Lysiphlebus > Lysiphlebus fabarum. The sequence continues at coordinate 31,042 of WSYQ01000341.1, read as the reverse complement.
AAAACAACAACAGTATTCATATTATTTTTTGTATTTATAATTGTCATTGCTTATTTATTATTAAATTGTTTAAATAATTTAAATATTTTTGTTAATTTGTATTGTTGTTGTTTTTTTTTTTTTTTTTTTTGTTTTAATTATTATTTTTTATAACACTGTTAAAAGATAATATATTTATATAAAATGATACTACAATAATATTTGAAAAATATTGATAAATAATACAATTTTTTTTTGTCAACAGGTTAATATTAAAATAAAATAAATAAAAAAAAAAAAACACAGGGCAATTAGCCAACAAATATGCAGACGATAAAGTGTGTTGTTGTTGGTGATGGTGCCGTGGGTAAAACATGCCTATTGATATCATATACAACAAATAAATTTCCATCAGAATATGTACCAACTGTATTTGATAATTATGCTGTTACTGTTATGATTGGTGGTGAACCATATACATTAGGTTTATTTGATACAGCTGGTATGTTAATATTTTTAAATTAAAAAAATTAATAAGATATTATTTTATTAAATTATTTATTTAATTTTACAGGTCAGGAGGATTATGATAGACTCAGACCATTGAGTTATCCACAAACAGATGTATTTTTAGTCTGTTTTTCAGTGGTTTCACCGTCCTCATTTGAAAATGTCAAAGAAAAGGTAAATAATATATTATTAAATTTAATCATTTCAATTAAAATAAACATTAAGAGTATTTTTATTGATTAAATAATAATATAATAATTTAATTTTTTATTAGTGGGTACCAGAAATAACTCATCATTGTCAAAAAACTCCATTTTTACTTGTTGGTACACAAATTGATTTACGAGACGATGCAGCAACAATTGAAAAGTTAGCTAAAAATAAACAAAAACCAATAACAATTGATCAAGGTGAAAAACTTGCTAAAGAATTAAAAGCTGTTAAATATGTTGAATGTAGTGCTTTAACACAGGTATATAAATATTTATTATTAATTTTTTTTAATTATAAAAAATTTATATTATAAATACTAAAGGAAAACAAATTAAATGATTTTTTTAGAAAGGACTAAAAAATGTTTTTGATGAAGCAATATTGGCAGCACTTGAGCCACCAGAAGTTCCAAGAAGAAGAAAGTGCATTTTATTGTAGATAAACTGGTCAGGGACAGGGTAAATTTTCATACCTATTAAAAAAACAACCTTTAAAAATTATTATTAACAAAAAGAAAAAAAAAAATTACAAACAATTAATTTGTGTATTCTCAGGCACAATAAAAAAAAAAATAATAATTAACGAGTTTTAAGAAATTAATTACACATAATTTCTACCGCGAAATATTTCTAAAATAATTTTTTGATATTAAAAAAAAGCTCTAAAATATAAAAATATCGAAAAAAAAAAAAATAAAATAAAGACAAAAAAAAAAAAAAATAGTCTTAGTTATTATTTCTTAAAATTATATTTTTAGAAATTTTTTTTTTTTTCTTTTTCGATAATTTGGAGATTATTTGAACGATTAATTTCAATTAATTGTGTGCCATATCTATCAGCACATTATGCTAAACTCGTTCTTGTATCTTCTTTTATTTATAAATTAAAAAAAAATTATATATTTATTTTGTTTTTTAAAAATAATAATTATCTTGAGTCATTTGGATTTTTTTTTTTAAATATATATCTTATCAATTGATTTAAATAAATAATTATATTTAATAAACAAAATAACTTGAAAAAAATTATAATATAATTAAAAGAAGAAAATTATTTTGCAGTTGAAATTTAAAAAAAAAAAAAATGTGTTTTTTAAAAATCATTATTATTTTTTTTATTAAATTTTTTAAATAATAAATAATGTTTTTACTTAAACACTAATCTGCGATTACACAAATTTATATTCCAACACAATGAATTGATTATTTAATACTTTATATAAAAAAATTGCATAAAAACAAGAAGAAAAAAAAAAAAAAAATATAAAAATAAATGTGGAAAGAATTATGATAATTGAGTTATGAAAAATAATTTATAAAAACGAACAACAAAGAATGTTAAAATAAAGAAAAGATGAGATGAAAGATAAATAATAGAGTAAGAAGTTTGAGAAGCAAATAAAAAATTTAAAAATTAAAAACATGGGTTTAAAAATAAATAAAAACCTCTGGTAAAATTTAAAAATATTTAAATAAATGAGTAAGGCATTTCTAATGATAAGTTACTAATGTGAATTTTTTAATAAATTGGTCATTAAAAAAAAAAAAAAATAAAAACCAACAAAAAAACTAGTAAATTATTAGTATATTTTTCTTTACCTATTTCTTATTTATGTGTTTTATAATTATTTAGGATTTGTTTCTAAAATTCTATTGAAAATATTTAATTAAATCTAAATATTTTTTTTTCTTTTATTTTTTATTTACATACTAAATATCTAGTCGATTTAACAATCAAGTGGATATTTACAATTTATCTCACTTTAAATTAATACATTTTTTTTTAAATTTTATTTGGCCTCTTTTCAAAAAAGTATCTAATTCATATTTTTTAAATTTATATTTTTTTATATTCTCATTCAATTTAACATTTTATAAATTGCCAGCTTTTTTTATTTTTTAGATATAAATATTATTTCTTTTTTAAATTTATAACTACCATAAAATACGTCAAATTTTCTACCAAATATTTTTTTTTTTTTTAATTTAACTACAATTAAATTTTTTATCTAAAAAATATTTATAACTGTTTTATAATGAATTTTCAGGCAAAAACAGTTTTATTAATTTTTTATTTCGAACGAGTTTTTATTTTCTTTGAATGAGTTAATTAAATTTTAAATGTCTTTATGAATTTTAAAATTTCATTAAAATTATTATATAAATAATAATATTAATATATGTATATATTTTTTTTTCATATATAATATAATTTAAATGAAAAAAAATATTGATAAATTTATCCAATTTTTCGTTTGGCGTTATATATATATTTTTTATTTTTTTTATTTATTTAAACTATAGACAAATACAAAAGTTATGACCCAACGTATATGGCAGTTTCTGATAAATTTATTAATTTATTTATCAATTCACACTCAGAGTTTATTAAATATTTTCATTGACAATTATTTAGCAATTAAATATATGTCAGTTTTTCTCACTGGACCACAGAGATAATCATGAATACTTAAAAATTAATATCTAAATTATTTAAAAATTTAAATTAATATTATTATTTTTAATTTAATATAAATTATTTATTTTTTATTAATACTGTTATGAATGTTTTTTTATTTTTTTTCTTTTAAAAAAAATCTATTGTCTATTTAAAAAAATTCATTAAAATTATATTTTTATTTTTTAATAAGTACTGGATTTTATTTTGGAAGATGATTTTATTTATTATTTAATTAAACACATATATATATTTTTAATTTTTTTTTTCTATTTAGAAATTATAGACCATTTGATTTCTCAATATGAGAATTTTTTTTTTTTTATGTTATTCTTTGTATTTTTATATGTTGTTTTATATTATTATTTAAAAAACTCAATTTAAATTGAGTAGACAATTTTTAAGATCAGGAAAAACTTGTTCTATTGACTCTCTCTTTTATAATTTTCGTACTTGTAACACTTTTAGATTAATTTATTAAGTATGACCTTGTTTGTAACATCAATACAATTATCATTAACAATGATTTCTTTATTTATTTATATTTTAATTGTAAAATTTTTAATTTTTTTTTTGTTAAACAAATAAATTCATTCATTCATTTTTATTTAAATTTTTCATTTTATTTTTTATGATATTTGTAAATTTAAATAATATAATTCGTTAAAAAAAAAAAATGTTTATTTATCATTTGGACTTGAATATATATATTTTGAAATACATTTTTATTATACTAAAAATATTACAAAAGGTCCCAAATACTGTTTTATAAATTTTTTCATATTTTTTTTTTATCATAAATTTTATTTGTTCATTTTCAAGAAAAAATTTACGTGACCTCATTTTTTTATTTGTGCATTTATTGCATTATTTATTATTTAAAAAAACAGTTGGAAAAATTAATAATAAATATTTAAATTATAAAAAAAAATTGTCTAATATTATTTTGGTATTAAAAAAGTGAATATAAATTGATAAATAATTTTTTGTTAATAAATAATTATAATTTTCACACTCAAGTTAAGTAGAAATACATTATTTTCTTTAATTTTTTTTTCGTCAATTAATTTTGTAATATCAAGAGTTTAATAAATATTTATATCAATTAATTTATCTATTTTTATGATTTCTTTTTTAAAAACTGTATTATTTTATATTTCTTTGTATTTTTTTTTTTTTTAATCAATAGGCCAAAGTTGTAATTATTGCAGTCTTCAAAGTTTAAATCTCACATGAATTTCATTCTTTAATATTTATTTCTAAACTTATTATTTCAATCACTTTAATTTTAACAAAATAAACACAAAAAAAATTTTTATTTTAAAAAAATAATAATACTTAAATTAAATAATTAAAAAAATTCCAAATAACAAATAAATTATTTATTTAAAAAAAATATATATACTTATCAAACATATACTCAAAAAAATATATTTATAAAATTAAACATTCTTTCGATAGATTTACCATTGTAATATTGTTTTAAATTTTTATCTTTTTTCATAATCATTTGCTTGTTTAGTTGCTAAATCTATTAGATAAAAACATTATTAATATATAAATGAATTTATAAATATATTTATATATAGACATAACACAACAACAACTAACTGCTTTACTAACTTTGGTTACTATATTTTTTTTTTTTAAATTAATTTATGTTTAATTAATTTTTTATATTCAAATCTATATTTCAATTCACAAAATTCATTAGGATTTTTATTAAATCATATTGTTAATAAATTTTTAATAACTCAAAATAAATTATAATTTTTTGAAAATCAGTATATTCAAATTTAGTATAAGATTTATTTTAATATTAATTATCGAATTTTATTTAAATATTTTTGTCACAAACATTTCTCAAATATACCCTGCAATACTGGAAATATGAATTTAATATATTTTTTTTTAATTAATTTATCATCATTTTTTATATAATCACTCTCGAGAAAATTATTTCATAATAATTTTTTTATTATATTATCATTTGTTTGTTATTATTAATAATTATTATTTAAACAATTACACAAATGACCTTATCAATATAATAAATAATTATTAATTTTAATTCATCATATTTTCTTTTATATTATTTTGTAATTTATATATATAATATTTATTTATTTTTTTAAATAATAAATTATGTAAGAGACTCGTTAAATCATCACCACTCATCAACTCGTTATTTAACAATAATAATCAGAATTAATTTTTGGCTTGTAAATATTACCTCAATATGAGGACTCAATAATTAAAAATCGAAAATAATAATTATATATAAGTACTTAAGTATATTTATTTTTTTTTTATTTAATAAAAAAAATCATTGTTTCAATTACTTTAGTTCATATATTTTTTTTTTTTTTTTGGTCACGGATAAACTTTTCTGGCACTCTTCAACGTATTTACAATTATTAAAAAAAAAAATTGTTTATAATTATAATTATAGCTGCCTTAAAAATGATAAAGGACACTCGTTGAATATAACATTATAATTAATAAAAAAAATTATTTGGAAGTCAATATTATATTATAAATTAAAGTATAACTATAAAAAAAAACAAATATTTATAAATTAAAAAAATATCAATATATAAAAAAAAAATATATATTATAATAATAATAAAAAATATAAACAAAAATAAAAATTTATATAATTATTTAAATAAAAAATATCAAAAGATAAAAAAGAAGAAAGTATTTCAATTCCTGACGAGTTTTTTTTAAATTTTTGTTTATACTATTAATAATATGTAATTATTTAAAATATTATTTTGTTGTATAATATTTTAAACATTCATAGCATAATAAATAGAATTTTGTGTATTTGGTGGTGGTAAATTATTTGGATGTCCAATAAATGTATTACCAACATTATTTGTTGATACAATAAAATCATGTGCTGGTGCACTTGCAGCACCTTCAGGTACACCTCTTTCAGAACTACATGTATTACTATTATTATTACTATTATTATTAATACGTAATTTAGTTGGTGAATTTAAAACTGAACTTGTTGATGATGATAATGATGTATTTCCTAAATTACCAATAAAATTACCACCATTTGTATATTGTATATTTGTATTCATTGAATTTAATGTTTGTATATCAACTGAAGAACCAATTGCTGATGATGCAGATGATGAAGAAGAAGAAGAAGCTACAGCAGTAGCAGTAGCAGCACTAACAACAGCTGTATTATTTCTACCTTGTTGATGAATTTGTGAATATGAATAATTACCAGTTCTTGATGATGGTGCCATAACAGTATATGTTGGCATTTTTTGTAAATTATAAGTTGATAATTGTGATATATGTTGATGATGTTGTAATTGTATACCAGTTTGCATACCAATTGTTGGTGTTGTTGAATAACGATAATCTTGATCATTTTGATGTGCATGAAGATGTTGTTGTAATTGTTGTTGTTGCTGTTGTTGTAATTGTAATAATTGTTGTTGTTGTAATTGTAATTGTTGTGATTGTATTAATTGATTATTAATATTAGTATTAATTGGTTGTCTTGTTGTATAATATCTTGTTGGTGTTTGTCCATTTAATTGTTCATCATTTTTATTTCTTGGATATGGATATCTTTCAATATGATTTGCATAATTTGTTGGTAATGTTGATGAATGTGGTGGTAATATTTTTTGTATATTTTGATAAGTTGGATCAGACATACCACTGTATGGTACAAAATACATTGTTCTATAACATTTTGTATTATTATTATCAATTGGTAATACACCACATGAATAATTATTATTTGTTAATTGTATAGCACTTGTTGGTCGACGATTTTTAGTTGGTAATGTATTATATATTGTTGATGGTATATTATTTCTTGGATCATGATATTGTTGTTGATGTGATAAATTACGTGGTAATGTTGATGATGATGATGTTGTTGTTTCATGATATGATGCACAACGATCCATTGTTTTAGCTTTAACAGATACTGTTGTTTCAGCAATTGTTTGATAAATATCATCAATTTGTCGTTGCATTGTATTCATACGTTTTAATGTCATATCACGTCCATCATGTATTTTATCAATACAAATATTACTATTTGTATCATCAACAACATATTGTATATTTTTATCTAAACTATCATGTTCATAATATTGCCATGATGTTAAATTTAATGGACGTTCATTGATTGTTGTTGGTATTGGTATTGTTGAATGATTATTTATTTGTCTAATAATATCATTATTATCATCATCAACTTTTGGTTTAATACCACGTACTGATGGACGTTTATTAAAACCATAATCATTTAATTCATCATCATCATCATCGTTATTATTATTACTACTACTATTATTATTATCATTACTATTATTATTATCACCATTACTATTATTATTATTATTATTACTATTAGATAATTTATTTTTACATAATAAATTATTACTATTATTATTATAATTTTTTAATACACTACAATCATCATGGTGTTGTTGCTGTTGTTGTTGTTGTTGCTGTAAATCATCAGTATCATAACGACGTTTAAGTCTTTCAGTACGTGTTTTATCTTGTTCAACAAATGCGAGTAATTCATCATTTGTTGCATCTTGTGAATCAGGACAATTACCAGTTGGTGTACCACGTGTTACATCTGGTGGTCCACATGAATTTTTGTTATATTTATCATCAATTTTTAATACATCATCAATATCTTCAAGACTATATGATGAATCAGAATTATAACATTGTAATAATTCATTATTTATTAATTTTTTTGTTGTTGTTGTTGTTAATTGATAATAATCATCTCTACAATCAATACCAGTTGTTCCAACACATGATAATGGTGCTAATGATGATAAAAATTGTTTTCTAGCATCATTTGACATTTTAGTTATTTGTGATTTTGTAATATCTTTCATTAATGTTGTTGCTGTTGATGTTGATGATGTTGATGATGAATTAATTGATGTTGTTGTTGTTGTTGTTGTTGTTAAATCACCAAGACCAATATCAGGCATTTTATTATTATTATCTAATTTTTTTTGTCCAAATAAATCACTTATTTTACGATATGCTGATTGATTATTACTATTATTAGTATTATTATTAGTTATATGTTGATGATTATGATGATTATGATGATGATGATGATGATGTTGATGATGTAAATGTGAATGTTGTATTGGTGATGATGATGATGATAATAGTATATTATCATTATCATGATAATTTTGACGTATAATACGACCATCACGTATATATTGTTGTTGTTCTTCACCAGATGGTGATGTTCTTATTGGAAAATCAATATTATTATCATCATGATCAATTGATTGTGTTTCAGATGCACTATCAATAATGTCATCATCTTGATCAATATTACATGTTAATTGTCGTATACGTTCTTCAAGTGTTAAATCTTTACCACGTAAATTATTATTATTTGTATTATTATTAATTTTTTTATTATTTTTATCATATTTACATATTAATGATCTACGTAATGCATTACGTTCAATTGTACGTTTTATTGTTGATGTATCACTTTCAGATGAATCAGAACGATTACCAGATATATTTGTACGTTTAACATTATCAAATAAACGTAAACTTTCAGTTGTTAATAAAAATTTTTGTCCATCTGAATTATCAGAATCAGTTGTTGTATCATCTGTTGTTGATAATGATAATGATTTTGTTGTTAATAATGATGGTTGTGGTGGTGGTGATATAAAACGTGGATCTGGAAATAATTGACGTACTGCTGAATTTGGTTTGAGACTATTATTAACTAATTTTTTATATGATGATGATGATGATGATGTTGATAATTCATTGTCATTATTATCTTCATTATTTGTAGTTGTATTATTGTTGTTACTATTATTATTTTGTTTTAATAATGTTGTTGTTGGTGATGCTATTGTTGATAATGATTCATTAATATTTTTATTATCATTATTTGTTAATATAAATTCATCATCATCTTTTAAATTATTTGTATCATTATTATTATTTTTAATCATTGGTAATGCTGTTATTTTATTATTTGGTGTATCTGGCTCGTCAATAGTATTTTTATGATTATTTTCATCTTCACTTATTTCACGTACAATACGACGTTCTGTTACTGTTGTCATTGTTATTGTCTCTACGAGATAACGTTGATGAGTATCTGAAAATTAATTGTATTTTTTTTATTTATATTTAATTTGTGTTTTATTTTATTTAATGTTTATAAATATTAAATGTAAAATTTTACCAGGGGTTGTTTGTTGTGCTTGATCATTTTTTGGTTGTATAGCATCATCAAGTCTCTCCTGACAATTATCTTCTTCACCCTCAATATTTTCCAAATCCACTTGTCCATGAACATGATCTTTATCATCTTGAAAATATAAAAAATAAAAAAATTATTATTACATACTTTAAATCAAGCTTATTATTACTTTTAAAACTAAAAAAAAAACTACACATACTGGAAATTATTGGATGGTAAATTATTCTGATTAAAAAAATCATTATTCAGTTTTTCATTTAAATTGTAAATGACTAATAATAGTATATTTATTTATGAAAAAATGATAAATTTATATTATTTTTTTAAACATTACATTACGGAAATGGTAATATATATTTTCGGTATATTTTTTGACAACGATATTACCTTCATGAGAAGTAATAAAACACTGAGCATTGTCATGTTAACAAACGTTTCTTATCATGTTATCATTATTTTAAATAAATGCTATCTTATCAACCTTATCCATGGCATAGTTTTACAAAAATAATAAAATTAAAAAATAAATAAATAAATGACTGAGAATATTTAAAATATGAGTCACAAAATTTAAAAATTATTTAACAAAATAAAATTCAATTGATTTTTGATTAAAATTTTTAAAAAGAAAAATAAGCTATTGAACTGTAAATTTATTGATTAAAATTTTTTTTATTTTTATTATAAATTCGTATAAATTTATTTATAAATAAAATCAATTGTGATTATTAGATTGAATTCAATTGAAACAGCACAAACATCATTGACAAAGTTTTATTTATTTTTTTTTTCTTTTGATTTTTCAATCGAAATTCAATAATACCAGTAGAGACATTCACTTCAGTATCACTTTACAACACAAATACAATGAATATTCATCAAGTAAATTGTACTAAAAATAATTTTACAATTTAAAATATAAAAAAAATTAATAAAAAAAAAGAAGATAACAAAATTTTACTTTATTTTTAAATAAAAATGAATAAATTAAAAAATAAAAAAAATTGATTTTCTTTTTTTCTATTAATTTATATTCAAGTTGAATAAACTGATAAATTTTTATACAAATTATTTTTTTTACTACATTATTTACAAGTTAATAATAAAAAATAAATACAACAAAGAAATATTTAAATATTATTTAAATTTTAAAATTCATAAAAATATTTAAATAATAATAATAAATTTAAAAAAAATTTTTTTGAATAAATTTTTAAATCTCATATGAACTTTAAAATTAAAAAAATTATGTTGATTTAATTTTTTTGTATATTTTTCAAGTTTATTATTGTTGTTGGCATTAATAAGTTTTATTTTTTTAAAGTAATTCCCTTTGTTAATAAATAAAATATGAAATTATTATGCAAGAAAGGGCGAGACAAGCCTACACCTACACAACATTCCATCAAATTAAATAAAAAGTTTAAAAAAATATATAAATATATAGTTAAAAAGTGATAAACATAGAATACAAAGTAGGTTTTATTTTAATTTTTTTTTTTCAATATAAACCAATGACAACTACCGACAAATCAGCCTTTCCCTCTTAGTATATTTATACAATTTATTCTTACAAATTCAAACAATTGAATTATAGATAAACTAATTTTTAAACAAGATTAGAAATTTTTTTTTTTTTTTCTTTCAAAATAAATATAATACTTATTTAATTAATTAAATTAATATTATTATTCAATTAACATTGATCTTTATAAAGAAATAATTTAAATAAATAAATAGAAAATTTGAATAGAAAAAAATATCTAATTAAATAATCTAGATAAAATGATAATAAATTATAACAGTAAATAAAAAATAATATAATTTGAATAGAAATAAATAAATAGACTTATAAATTTATGATTTTATCTATTTAAAAATATAAATAATTTTTTATTTTATTATTATTTGTGTGGGTTGTTGAATGACACTTGATGTTACAACAATCGATACACTTTATTTCTTGATACCCAAACTTATATGAGAATCATTCTCTTTGAATTTACGGATGACAATATTTTTTATCGTTATTGAATTATAATATCAAGCATGAAAAGCTATTTGACTTTAAACAAGTGTATGATCAAAAGAAATATTTATTTAAAATTGTAATTAACAAATATTGATAAATAAAAAAAATTTATTATTAAAAATTAATGAATTTTATTGATTAGTTTTTTTTTTTATTTAAAAAAATAATTATTTTTGTTTGTAATTGATTAAAAAATTTTAATATTTATTTTTACTGTTTTAATTTTTTTAATATACTATTTTAGAGTGAAAAATTTTTTAATAAAGAATTAAATTGATTATCTGATAATAATTTTATCGGAAAATTATACTTGGCTTTGTATAACATTGTTAAATATAATTTTAATTTGATTTATCAATTTTCATATATATATACTGATGTTGATAGAAATTATTTCTAAAAAAAAAATGATAATTAATATTGAATTTATATTTTTAATAAACTCGATATTTATTGTTACTTTTGTATTTTTTTTTTTTCTATAAAACGATAAAATAATGATTCAAGTTTTGTAATTAGTTGCTTCCATAAACAGCCAATTATTTTAAGACAAGAAAAATTATTTAAAAAAAAAAAAAGTCCATATCCTTTTATTATTTGTTACAAATACTAAAGTCTGAGTAGAAAAAAGTGAAAAAAAAAAAAAAACATAAATGTAGGGGAATTTTATATCGTGGGAATTATTTTGGGTCATGGTCGTTGCTAACAAGTTCATCGATGTCTTTAAGACAATAGTAATATTTACCCCAGCTATAGTTAATATATAAAAAAAAATTTTTAATTTACATAAATGAATTATTTATAATAATTTATTTACAAAAAAAAAATATCTTGAAATTATTATTTCTAAAGATATAAAATTAATTTCTATACTTTTTTTCTAAACAAAAATTATTCAAATTAAATATATGTTTTATTTAACTTGATTATATTTCAAATAGAATATCAAAAATTTATCAAATAAATAATTGAAAATAAAAGCTTACTATTGTAAGAAATTATATTATTTTAATTTTTTTTCTAAGCATGTTTTTAGAGCTTTTTTTTTTTTTCGAAATAAAAGAATATTCATGTTTTTTGTGTTGGACTGTTGGTTTAAGGTAAAGATGATTTCCATGTCTTGTTATTTTGATATATTATATTTTTTTTTCATATAAGTATATTTGATTTTAAAGAAGGTAAAATTAGAGGACAGGGATGGCATTAACCACTGGATTCCGGTACAGAAGGGTGCGGGTAGCCGGAAACCAGGAACAACACCGGAGTCACGCTAGGCTGAATTTCATCCGGCTGCATGTTTCTACATACATCGTCGCCTATAGATTTTATTTTTTTTTTTTTGATTCGTCAAATAATTATATTAATAAATAAATATAAATAAATATAAATAAACATATATTTATTTTGATTTGTAAGTATTTTTTTTCAAATCAAATAACAATTTTATCATCATTTTTTCAATTAAAAAAAAATAAATCTTGTTATTTTAAATTTACTTTGAGAAATTATGTCATTAAATTCATTAAACTATTTTTTAATTTATTAAAATTAATTTTAATACATATTTATTAATTTTAATAATAAATTTTTTTCATTTCAACAATTGTATAATTAGAATTTTTTTTTTTTTTTTTAAATTAAATTATTCATTTTTTTTTTAACTTGAAAAATTCATAATGAATTGTTTGATGAAAATTAGTCATTTTTATAATTTTGATTTTATACTATTGTCATAAAATTTTATTATAAATTTATTTTTTTTTTTTAATTAACAATTCATTTTTTTTTTTTTGTAACTTAATTTCAAGTGTCGAGAAAATAATAGAAATAAATTTTTTTTATTTTATTTATTTGAGTGTTAATAAAAAAAAAAATGAGATATGATTTCGACGGAAGTCAATGTAATTTGATGGTCTGAAGCATGAAATAGTTATCGATGTATTGAAGCAGTATTTTACAACTTTGGAAATCGATAATAATAAAATAATATTGTATAAAATTGTAAAAAAAAATTCGTGATAAATTTGATAAATAATATCAAATAAAATATAAAATATATAAATAAATTTTAATTAAAAATATATAATAAGAAAAATATATTAATAAAATTTCGAAATCAATAAATAATTTGTTTTTTTTTTCTTTTTAAAATTAAAAATTATAAAATTAATTTTGTTATTAAAAAAAAATATATAATATATATTAAAAATAAACTTTTACTATTTTTCTTTTGCTAAATATAATGGAAAAATTATTGATAATATTCCAGTTGAATATTACCCGCATGTAACACGTTTAAAACGGTTATAGATAAAATGTATATATAATTTTGATGATAAAAATTGAAAAGCAAAGGGAAACGACAATATATTACGATAGCTATGCGTCGTTAAATTTTTCGTCAGTTTAAATATATCTACCCTTCTTGAATTTTGCTTCCTCAATAAGCTAAAAATGCCGGAAGTAATTAACAATATATTTGTAAAACAAAAAAAAAAAGCAGATTTAAATTATAATCTAATAATTTAAAAACAGTCAAATACAATTAATTTCCGGTTATTCAAAATATATATAAAAATAAATTATATTTTATTTTTTAATAATTATTATAAAATTATATCTATAAAACATATCAACTTGTTGTTAATATTTCAATCACACTGATTGTCATAATTGAGTTACATCAATGTGACGAGTCAACTAAAATTATCAGAGCAAAAAAAAAAAAATAAAACTTAATAGTATAAATAAAATAATAAAAAAATACTCAACAAATAGATTTTATTATAATAAATATATATTTTTTTATAAATAAAATTAAATAAAAATTATTTTCAATTAAAATTCAAGTGTAATTATAATTTAGACATTTTTTTTTAGGCTTTATATATTTGAGATTTTAAGTAGGATTAGAAATAATATTTTTTTTAAATTATTATAAATATATATGTGTCTGTAAATTATTTAAAAAAAAAAAAATAATAAAAAAATTTTTATATATATTTAAATCAAGGCAATGAGCCAGCATAGATGTTCCATAATATGACAATTGAAAAAGTCGAAAAGATAACATCATGAATGAAAATTGGAACAAACCCTTGTTCTGTTTTACAAAGGATTTTATTTTTATATGGCCTTATACTAGATATCAAATAAAGACATTTTTTTATATTAATATTTTTAAATATATACTATTCAAAAAAAATAAATAAATAAAAAAAATATAATTTGATAAAATTTATTAAGTTTTTTTTATTATTTTTTAATTGAATTAAAAATTGTATAAAAATAAAAATTATATGATTATTTTAAAGATTTATTTCTTGTCAATATATAAATTAAAATTATTAAATATTTAACTGATTAATATTTATTTTAATTAATTAATTAATATTAACAAAATAATTGATGCAAAAAAAAAAAAAAAATCTAAAATGATAAAAGCTTTGTTCTATTTTTTTTATTAAATTTTATAAATTTAATTTCCTTTTTTTATTTTTATTATCACTATATATATATATGCAAAATAATATTATTTATTTTTTCTATGAAAAAAAATTCCCATTGGTTTTTAAATACGCATGTTATATTTTAAATATTACTAACAAACGTGGGAAGAAATATTTTTCTTGGACGATAGCTTTGTATGATTATTAAACGTAAATACATTTATAATTTTATACATACATATATTTATATATAAAAATTATAAACATACATATTTTTATGCATTTAATAAATATATTCAAGTTTATTAGTATTAAACAGAGGTCTTTTAATCATACATATAATTAAAATATTTCTACATCAATTAATTTCGACATCATCATCAAAATACAATGTCAAATAATTTATATTATTATTTTTTTTAAATAATAAATAATGCAATATTTAAAAATATAAAAAAAAAATATATATATATATTAAAATTTATCATAATTAATATTTGAAATGAAAAATTTTTTTTTTATTTGCTAAAATAAATTTAAAAAAATTCAAACTAAATCTGAGTGAGGCTTTTTTAATTTTTTTTTTTTTTTACTATTTAGTTTGTAAAAGTTTTAAAATTAATATAAATTCATAAAAAAATGAAATATATAATTTATCATTAAATTATGGATAAAAAAAAAAAATTTATTTAAACAAAAAAAATTAAGAGAAAATATATTATAAAAATAATTGTTTGTTAATGAAGTAAAATATTATAGAAAAAAATAAAAACAAATAATTAATGATTGTTGAATTATTATCATTAGGTAAAAGCATCAACAAAAGAATATTACAATACATTTGTAAAACAATGAGTCAATTGATGTGACTGTATGAAAATTGAGGGAGATTAGAGGGTGGAATGAAAAATATATTTAAAAAAAAAAAAGGGGTTGATGAGATGAAATGAGAACAATAGAACACCTTGAGTGTGGTTTAAAATATTTGTACTGTTTTTAGAGATTTATTTACATTTTATTTTCATTTGATTTTGTTTATAATTAAAAAAAATATATATATTTTCTTTCTTTTTTGTTTTTGGAGTAATTTATTTTCATTAAAATTTTTTTTTCTTGTTTTTTTTTAAATGAAAAAATGTATTAAATTGTAGATAAATATTTAAAAAAAAAAAAAAAAAAACAAACAACTTTTGATTTCTAAACACGAATAAAAGCTGTACATATATAAACGTGATTTGAATATGATATTTGTATATATCGACTAGACAATTTATGATATCCATAAATTAATTTTGTTTTTTTTTTTTTAAATAAATTAAAAAAAAATATGATTAAAATTTTGGAGTAAATAAAATATGAAAATATATATTTTTAAAGTTCAAATTTATTTATTATTAAGTAAAATTTAGAGTATTGAATTTAAAAGTTTCAAGTGAAAAAATAAAGATAAAAGTTTTGGTTAAAATTTTTTTAATAATAAAATAAGTCAAATTGACTTACATGATTTTGAATCTATACAATTTTAGTAATACTCAATTCAATATGTACATTAAATTTAAAAATAAATATAACAAAAAAGCTAAACCAATTGTAAAAAAAAAAAAAACGAAATACAATTTTAAAATAAATATAAAAATTGAATTGGAAAAAAAAAAAAAAGGAAAAAATAAATTCATGACACGTATAAGTCATGAAAGATCAACATAAATTTTATTTTAAAGTATATAAATAAAAAAAAATTAATAAATCAATTTAATTTACAATCAATTTCTATGTAAAATAATTTAATAAAAAAATTTTTTTAATTTTAAATTTCAATTTTTTTTAATCATTACTAATTTTCATATTATCAAATATCAAAATTATAATTTGAATAAATTTCATATATATAAATCAATAAATTTTCTACTGAGAAAAAACCCTTAGGAAAAAAATATAGGGCAATTGAATTCATATACATAAAAAAAAAAAAAAAATAAAAATATAAATCAAAATTAGTAAAAATATAAAATCAATATATAATTTGAATAAATATTAAATATTATTTTCATAATAATTTATAAAAATTTTATTATTAAATTTCTTTGAAAAGTAATTAAAACAAAATTATTTAAAAATTAATTCAAAATATATGTATGAAACATTTTACCCTTAAAAACGTAAAGAAAATATTCATAATTATCAAAAAAAAAAACCAAGTTAAATTTAAAAAATTACTTTAACAATTATTTTTTAAATTTAAGTTTATAAATTTTTTAAATAAATAATTGAAATTTTGCTGATAATGAGTGTTATGATTAAGTATCCACTGATAGTTTCGATACTAAAACTTTTGGGTTTTCATAGAGTTGCAGAATAAAGATGAAAGTTTAATATCAAGGGATGTTATCATATATTTTTAATATTATTTTTTTTTATCAATATTTTTTGTTGCGTCAGTCGAATTCTGTAAGAAAATCGATTCACCCCAAAACATCGACTTTGACCCCAGTTTATTTTCTCAGGGATAAACATACATTGATTGTATAGAGAGTGGATGAAAAAACACAGACCAATCGAAAAAGCATTTATATAAATTTTTTTATATATTTTATTTTTTACTACGAAAAAAATTTTCCAAGGCAAAATAAAATTTAAAAAAAAAAATTAAAAAAAAACCAAGAGAAAGTACAGATAATAAAAGAGAGAGTGTGCATAAGGGTCGATGATGAAAATAAAAAATAGAAAAAATAATAGAAAAAATAAATATGTCTGCATGTGAAATGGTTAAGGATAGGGATACTTTTGAATTCAATATTGCGACGCAAGCGCGAATGTGTCTATGAATTATACGGCAACCCAGCAAATTGCAAGCACAAAAAAAAAAAAATAAAAAAAAAATTTATAAATATACTTTTATTTGTGAGAAATTAAAAAATACTTGAAATTTTTTTATAAATAATTAAATCTTTAATATATATTATTTAAACTAAATTACTTTGTGTAAATTAAAAATTTTAATTGAAAAAAACGTAATTTTTTTTTTGTTGAAATATTATTTAATTTTAATTTTTTTTTTTTCTATAAATTTTATTGAATATAGAATAATAAAATTGTAAGAGATTTAGTGATCGAATTGTGATGATAGGTGAGTATCTATTTATCGAATTTTAAAAGTGATAAATCAAGTGGAAGGACGACAGGAATCCATTAACTCTTGGTCTCTCTGAGCTTTTTCACATAATACTGTCTTGTCTTTTGCTTTTGTAGACAATATATGGGTTTTTTTTTCTTTCATTTTTTTTTTATATTCAGTATGGATCAGAGCATTGATAGCAAACGGTTCAAGGACAACCCAAGACACAGAATCCCAAAAAAAAAAATATATATAATCTAAAGAAAAAAATATAAATAAAAAAAAAAGAAGCGATAAACGAAGAAATTGTCCCACAGAAAATTACATACACTCTATAAAACACAATGATAAAAATAAAATAAAAAAAATAAAACAAATTATATACTCTTTTTTTTTTGGAATCGAAAAAAAGTTTAAACTTTTAATTTTTATTGTAGATAATTTTCAATGTGAAATTAAAAAATGCTAGTGGCATTTTTGGAAATGTGCCAATAATTTTTCTAAACACTAGTTTTACTTAACGAGGGCATCACTTGAGCTCTTTTCATCTTCATTTACCCTTTTTTTTTTTTTTTTATATTTTCTCATATCAGCAACTCTTCAAAGACTTGCATCAATGATAAGAGCACATATGAAAATGATACAACAAATTTGCTTTTGAAAAAAAAAAAAAAAACACTTTTAAATATATACAGTTTTTCAAATCAAGTTTTTAATATATAAAAAAATATTAAAATAAATTATAACAATATAAAAAATTAATCAATAAAAAATAAATAATATTAAAAATTAAAAAAAAAAGAAATTTTATTATCGAAATTATTTCGAAATGAAAAATAATATTTTATATCATTTTAATTTTTTCAATTATTATTTATTTAAAAAAAATTTTTTTTTTCTCTTTTTAGATATTTAAAATATATATTTATTACTGGGACTGAATTATTATAATTTTGCATTAAAATTTCTGGCCAAGTACCAAAAGGGATAGAGAAATTTTCACAAAGTCTGAAGCCAACATATTCAACTGACAACCAGACGATGAATATAACTATATTTATTTTTCAATTGTATTGTAAATTATATACAAAAGTATACAAATATATATTCACATGATAATAATAGACAAAAATTTATTTGTATGCGTGTATGTCAGTGACATTAAAATATTATAATTATAATTTGAAAGGGAATCTTGTTGAAAACAAAAAATCTAATAAACTATATATATTTCATTGTGTTTAAAATAAACTTGGTATAATTTCATCATATTATTTCCTTTTATCATTTAAATATAAATAATTTTTTAAAATTATATAAATATTTTAACAGTTACAACTATTATTTTTCTAGCCAAGAAAAAATATTTTCTAAAATACTTGAACTAAAAAAAAAAATAAAAATAAAAATAAAAAATCGTTAATAACATTTACTAAATTTATAAATAATTATTTTTGATTGATTATTTTAACATTAAGTTAATTAAAATTTTATAACTATTTGATATAATATAAATTTTAATAATTAAACTTTCAATAATAAAAAATCAAAATTTGACAGAGAAATTTCGATCCAGCTGTTAGAAAAGTTATTTCATTTCTTGTTTAAAATGTTAATTATTTTGTTATTATTTTTCAAGGATAATTAACAAAATAAATTGCACAAATTGGTAGACATTTTAACTAGCTTAAGAACAAAAAAAAAAAAACAATCGAAAAAAATTAATTTCTTAAAAATTTATTTAAAGAAAAATATAATTGAAAATTATATTTCTTTGATAAATATATATAATTTATTTATTGATTTATATGAAAATAAAAAAAATATATTCATCATCTGTTAAAGACAGAATTTCCAAGGGTTTTTTTTATTTTTTATTATTATTATTATGAATTTATCTCAGTTTGTCTGGTTCAGTCTCCATCAAACTGTCGTATTGATCCGTTTGCGTACCAACGCGTTTTTCCCACCTGTTTGAAGCAAAAGCAAGTAGAAATTTATCTATCTTTGTCTTTTCTATCAACTAAAATTTCTATCTATTTTACAACCATAAAATAATATCATTCTAATTTAAACTTAACTTCAAATCAACACTCGTAAACAATATATGCATTTGCAACTTTAAAAAATAATTCTAACTGACATGATGCAAAACTAATAACAAAAATAATTAACTAACATCATTTATAATATTACTAAAAACCCAAAATAATTATATAATTTTAATAAAATTTATTTATTTTTTTTCCTCAGGATAAAATGATATGTTTCATACAGCATTGAAAAGCATTTAGAAAGTTTAGCCAGTGTATAATATACTTGGTAGAAAAAAAAAAGGTAAATTAAATAAAAATAAAAAATAAAAATATATATATGAAAACCATTCAAAGTGTTGGTGCATTTTACCTAACTTTCCACATGATTATTATTATTTTAAAAAACTAGGCAAATTAAATATATTTATATACTATTTTTTGTGATAAAATTTTCTTATATTCTTGAAAAGAAATTAATGATTAAAAAAATAATAATTTCAAATGTATATATATAAATTTTTATTTATTTAAGCATGGTTAAGCAAAAAAAAAAAATATATTTTTTCTAAGAAGTGATTATATTTTGATAGTGTATGAATGAAAGTATATATACAGTTAACATCAAGTCAATTATATTTAGAGGTCATTTATAATTTAATAAAAAAATATATATTATTAATTTTTTTATATAAAAAATATTTACGTATTATTAAAATAAATAATTTAATTTATTTTATATATATATCAAAGTTTAATTGAATTTTTAAATAATTATTATCATTTATATATTTGCATATAATAATAGTTGATAAATTGACAAAACAAGTTTGCAAAATATTATGAATATAAATAAGACAGCAGTTAACAAATTATCAAGTGATAAGTGAAGAATTGATGACAAGAATTTTATATATATAAACTAAAAGTAGGACAATTGTTTGAGAGTATTGACATGAGAAATTACAAATCATGTATTGGCATTGAAATAATAATAATAATATTAATTTATTATTGAATCCAAGGCAATTGAAAAATAATACTTTCAAAAATAATATTATTTATTATATTTTATATTAAAATAGAAAATTTTTTTTTTTTCTAAATAGAAATTCGTGTTAATATATTATCCATATTTACTATTACTATTTCGAAATATTACTATCATTTTTTTTTGTATAACAAACATCATCTCAGACAAATCTTTCATGCCTTGATTTTTTTTTTATCTATATACCTATTGCAGTATTTTATTTACAAGAGACTTGGATAATACAAGCATTTCAAGTACATAAGTATTTCTATGTACATAAAAAGTTTGCCAAGAAGACGAAATTATTTCTGTCTTATCTTTTATTTTTTTTATTTTTTAAATTTTTTTTTGAATTTTCTACTTGTCGTATTGAGTCTCTATCATCAATAAAATACATTAAAAAAAAAAATTGCAACTAAAAAAAAAAACCATTTTATCATCAAACTTTTCGTTCTAATTTTAACTTTTATTTTTTATTTTTTTTAATATATTATATGTATACTGGTTTTGTTAATTTTTTTTTTTTTTTCTAATTTTATCGAGTTGACTATTACTTGAAGAAGAGGGTAATATAAAATTAGATCATTAACCTCATTTTTTTAAGTTGAGTTTTATTTTACAAAAAAAAAAAAAAAAAAAACAGGTTAATTAAATGTTTATACATTTGTAATTTAAAAAATTATTATTACAATTTATTTTATTTTTACTGAGCTTTAGTTGATTCAAAAAAAAAATAAAAATCTCTCAACAAAATTTAAATTACATATACAAAAAATTATAACTAATCAGTATATCATTACTTTGATAATTACAACAACTCTAGTTTTATAATAAAAAAATTTATAAAAAAAAAAAATTCAAAAAAGCACACGAAAGTAGAAAAATTTTTTATATACATATATAAAAATAGAAAAAAAAAATATATTATTATAAAAAAAATTCTCAAATGATTCACGGAAACAAAGTTGAATTTTCATCATCGTGGGAGTGTGAAATTACATAGTCTGTATATATATAAGTAAAGATAGGGGTCTTCGTGTGGTGAAACAATGCGAGCAAAAACAAGAAAGAAGAGACCATCATTGTCTGTTTGGGATCTCGTAAATTCGCATACTCAAACTATTTTTTTATAAAAAAAAAAAAATAATAATAATAAAAAAATTTATATATATATGCATTAATTTATAGACACGCACATGATGACGTAATTTCCCTTTTTTATACTATATATGTATTATTATAACAATGAAATAAAAAATTTAAATAAAAGCATCAAAATACTTTCTCAAAGAAAATATATATATTTTGGAGTAAAATATAAATTTTTTAAATTAAATAATAAAATAAAAATAAATGTATATTTTTGTTAAATATATTGTGCTGTTTTTAATATTATTGCATGATTTTTTATTATATAAAATATTTATTTGTGTGGGATTAATAGTGACCACATCCGGCCTTGTTTATCCTGCCAACACGAAGGTCGTCCTACGCACTGTTGCACCGGCTTCTCGAGTAACCGTAACCGCCTTTCTTGGCTATTTTTTTTTTTTTTTTTTTTTTTTTTTATGTATAAATAAAACACATGCATTTTTAATATACTTGACTGAAATGTCAGTGGCATCTTTGTACTGTTTAATAATCAAGATTAAACACATGTAGGAAGTAAAATCATCAACCTTGAGTTATAAGACCAACGACATTCTGACATTGTTTTTTTTTTTTTTTTAAATTCATTATCAAATTGTCATTATTTTATAATTAATAATTTTATCAATTAAAAAGTAATTAATTTTTGTTTATAATAATTATATTTGTTATTTTTTTAATGTCAAATAAATTTAACTTTTTGAGCTATTTTTTATATGAAACTATATTATTATTCAAAATTAGATATTTAAAAATATATTTTTTACTTCCGTGAGAAGATATAAATATTGCATCATAAACATATGATTAACAACCATGAATTGAAATAAAAAAAAAATTCATATAAAATTACATAATATTAAAAATATATTAAAAAAAAAATTATAATTTATTCTATTGTTTATTTTTTAAATTCTCAAACTTTCAAAAAACAAAAATTTTAAATATGATAATCAATATAAGTATAAATCTTTATCAAATTTTGTATTTTTATAAAAACAGTAAATTAAGTGTCAGTGCACCTAAATACAAGTGTACAACAAAAAAAAAACACAAGGTGGCAGGTGATTAAATATAGAGAAATAAATATACTACAATATGTGTAGTAAAAGAAACCTTGTTAGGGTCAGGTTAAAAAATAAAATAAAAAAAAAGGTAAACTAAACACGAAATAAACATCAAGGTGATCAGGGGGTTTCCAACAAAGTAAAAATAATAATAAATAAAAAAATAATTTAACCAAGTATTATATAGTAATTATGTAATATTATAGTAGTATAGTTGGTGTGACTCACCGGAGTTGCGCTGTTGTTGTTGATGTTGATGTTGATGTTGTTGTTGTTGCTGTTGCTGATGCTGTTGTTTTTGTTGATGATAAAAATTACATTCACCACAAACTGGTCCAGTACAAATATCTCCACGCAATAAATTACCATCTTGTCTATCATCATCAGCATCATCATGATCATTATTATCATCACAACCATCACCATCACCATTATTATGATTATCATCATCACAATCATCACCATTATTATTATTATCATCATCATCATCACAAACATCTTTATAACCCTCAGGTGGACTAAGTGTTTCTGCTTGTTGTTGATGAATTTTATCATCATTATTATCAACAATAATATTATTATTATGATGTTGATGATTATTATCAATAATAAAATTATCATTGTGAATTATTTTACCATTATTATCATAAATAATTAATTTATCACTTTTATTATTTTTATTAATAATATTATTACAATTACGATTATCACAATGTTCTTCAGATGATTCAACATCATCATCATAATCATCATCAATTTCTTCTTCATATTCTTCTTCTTCATCTTCACCTTCATCCTCACACTGTGATTCATCATTATTATTTATTAATTTATTATTATTATTGTTATTATTATTATTAATACAATTATTAATAATATTATTATTATTATTATTATGTGGATCAATACCACTTGCTAATTGTCTTGTTAATTCAGCTCTACATTCTTTACAATTACCAACTCTAATCATTTCTGTTTCTTGACAACAACAATCACATTCTTCTTCATAATCAGCACAACATTCTTCTTTTATTAATATTATATAATCAGCAGCAAAAAATTCATTTAATTTTTCATTAATAACAACACGATTTTTATGTGTACGTTGTTTATTCTGATTTGGTTTTTTTAATAATGATTTTAAAGGACGTTTTATCATTGTTTCATGCTCCAATTCCTTCATTTTGATGAATTGTTTTTTTTTTTTTTTCTTTTTTTGCAATAACCCTTGAGGTTATTTACAAACAAAAAAATAATAAATTTTTATATATTTAGGATATATTATTATATTAATAATTAAAATTTAATTAAAAAATCACTTGCTCAACATTTTTAATTGAAAAAATTTTTTTTTCTTTTTGACTTTATATGAATTTTATTTATAACATTGACATTTTTATTTTATTAACACATTAAACATAATATATATAATATATATATGTTTATTATTGATTTTTAATAAAAATTTTTTAATTTAATATTTTTTTTTACTATTAAAATTAATAATGATAATGATAATAATTATTTGGAGGATAAAAATTTGTGATTAACTATAAATGACTGATTGATTGATTGATTGTTTAACTTAATAATTTTATTTATAAAATAAATAAATAAATAAATATATTGAAACTCACGATCACTCTAACACGACTCGCGAGACAAAACTACATTTTTTTATTAAACTCGTTTCAACACAAAAATTGTATGTATGTTGAGAGTGTTTCATTGTGGGAGGTGAAATTGTTGGTAGGGATAAAAATAAGGGGCTTTCATCCATGATGAAGTGGTTGTGTGTAAATATAGTGGGAGAAATTTAACATGATCACATGAACCAATGAAAATCTATATCACTATTGCCACTACAAAAAAAATTAAATTTATAAATTTAATTTTAATATAAATTATATTAATTATAATTAATTAACAATAAATATTATAAATATTTATTGTATTTATTATATTTTAATATATTTTTGTTTAAAATTTTATATTAATTTTAACTATAAACTTATTATATTTATTTTTTTTTTCATGGTTTTTATGGTTTTTAAATAAAAAAAAAAAAAGTTTTTGAATAATTAAATAATTAAAATATATAAATTTTAATAATTATTATTAATTAGTTGAATTATATTTGCTTTTTCGGTTATTGATTTAAAACAAGTTTTCAAAATGGTGAAACTTTTTTTTACCAACTGAGCCATGATTTTAAAGCAGTTAGTTACACAAACAAAATTAAGATGTCAGCATTAGCGCCATTTTCAACTTTTAAATGTTTTTTTTTTTTTTTTGAATTTCAACTCTCCCGGTAATACAATAATAATAATAATAATAATAATAATAATAATAATAATTTTTTAATTAAACAAATTTAAAATTTAATAAAATTAATAGTAATATCAATTTTATTTGATAGTTTTACAAAATAAAAAAATCTTCTTATAAAAGTTTTACTTTGAATTTTATGATAAAGGTTTCATGGATTTATATATTGTTAATCCGAATAAAATTTTAAGGGTCTTCTTTAAAATAGAAAATTTCTAAATTAATCAAAAATATCTATATAAAATTATAGATTTTTTACTATCTATTTTAGTAAAATCTATATTTATTTATCATTTGAATTTATAATCCAGATAGAAAAAAAAAAAAAATATGAATAATTAATTAAATTATAAATACTCTAGAATTTATTTTACGATCAATACTTGAAAATTTTATAAATAATTTAATAATATCTTTACTAAATATAAAATATATCCAAAATTTAACCCATAACTTTAATTTCATCCCCAATGACTTAATAATACTCTAAACAATTTTTTTTTTCTATAAAAAAAAAAAAAAGGACAAAATTTCATAAAAATAAATCCCATCAGGCTATTAAATCACCCCCAATTTATTTTGGACAACATAGAAAAATAAAAAAATAAAAAAAAATATATAAAAACACATAATTCATGATTAAAAAATTAGATAAAATTTTATAAGTATATTGATGTTAAAAATGATGAAAAAATAAATATATAAATTTTGATATCAAAAAAGTTTGTTAAAATATAGTGAAGCTTTTTCAAAGATTCAGTAAAAAAAGCAGAAAAAAGGGTGTTTAGTTGTTAGGGGTTGATATTTATAAGGGGATGAAAAGAGAGGGTTGGTTGCTTCACAAAATATATAACTGAGTGAAGCAACTAAGAGGGGACATACAACGCACGTTTTATCGATTGCGCAATATAGTTGCTATATATATTCCCCAGCAACGGTGGACTACAAATGGAGCATATACCTGCGTTGAAGCCATCCGGTCCAGGGTCTCTTCATTCGTCTTCTATATATATTATTTTATTTATTTTATATCTCTGTCTGATCTCCACCTTGTATCCCCCTCTTGACACCGACACAACTGTCGGGTCCCTTTGTTGTCTCTAAAAAAAGCCAAAAAATGTCGGCTAATTCTTTCGATTATTTTTTTTATTTTTATTTATTTAATACGATTTATATATATTTTATTGGATTATTTAATTTATTTATTTTGCAAATCAATAAATTTGTATTTTTTTGAATTATTTATTTAAATATACTTTGATAAATATATTTTTGAAATGTCATAAATTTAATTAATTAAAATAAAAATTAATTGTTAGTATTTATTAAAAAATTATTTAAATAATTAAAAATTTATATTTATCGTATTGATAATATTTTTTAAATATAAAAACTTTATACTGGAATGCTTGCAAAAGCTTTAATATTATTTTATTTTATTTTATTTATTTTTTTCATTTTAAAAAAGTATGTGACTCGAATAAAATTTATATATAAAATAATATAAATGACATAGATATTGCCAATAATAAAAATATATATAGTATATAAAAAATAAAATAAAATAAAATTGTATATTTTTAATTAATTTAACTGAGGTAAAACTTTGTATGGATTTAATATACCATTTGGATCCATCATGTTTTTCATTTGATACATAAGATCAATTGCTGATTTTTTTTTACTATAATTAAGATATTTAGTTTTTTTAAAACCAATACCATGTTCAGCACTTACACTACCATTATATTTTGATACATATTTAAATAAAAATGGTTCTAATTGTGATTCAATTATTTCATCATAATCTGGTGTTGCAACAACAACATGAAGATTTCCATCACCTATTAATTACATTTAAAAAACAAAAAATATATATATATAAATACAAAGACATACCTATGTATGAAAATTTTTTTTTTTTTTTTAAATATTAATTAAATTAAAATACCTAAATGTCCAAATCCACTTAGTCTAACAACTCTTGACATATCTAGTTGTTTTTTGAGGGCGTCCAATAATTTCCAAAAATTTGGAAGAGGCAGAGACACATCGTATTTGAAACAGTAACCATCCAATAGGCAACCCTCACCTAAACGTTCCCTGACCGCCCACATGTGCTTTTTTTTAAAAAAAAAAAAATTAAAATTATAAAATTTATATTTAATTCATATTTAAAGAAAATAAATATCTAAATTAAATTATATATAAACACACACAGACATAATCAAACAAACAATTTTATTCTATATGTATATATGGGTCACTAGTTCATGAATTCTCACCCTAAAAATTTATATACACTTGATAATTCCCCTCGTCAAAGTCTCTTAAAAAAATAATGCAAGAAAAATCATCATCATTATGTATAATGATAAATTGATGGATTGATTGATAAAAAAATTGATGCGAATAAAATGATTTTAATATGATAATAAAAAAATAATTAAAAAAAAAAAAAAAAAGACCAACTTGAATTTTTGCTGGATCTCCAGTAAGTGTTCCATCCACTATGAAATTATTAGACATAGCATTTTCAACAAAATTATTTAATTTTTCTTCATCATGTTTTTGATTACTACCAGATGTTTCAATAATCATATAAAATTTATAATTATTATTAAGTGGATTTTTTAATTTTAATAAATTTGTACTTATTTCCATTGATTGATTATCCATCATTTCACATGATGATAATATTTCAGCAAGTTCATATTTTGCAAGTTTATAAGTTTTTAATACTTCATCAAAATTATTTAATCCTATATTTTATATTATAATTTAATATAATTTAATAATAAAAATGATAATTATATATGTATATATCTATAAATAATAATAATTATAATTATTATTACCTAAAAATGCAAGATTTGTTGATTTTGGTTTTGTTGGACATTGAATTGAAATTTTAGTTACAATACCTAATGTACCTTCAGAACCAATAAATAAATTTTTTAAATGATATCCTGTATTATCTTTTTTTAGTGTATTCATAAGATCAATAATTTGACCATTTGCTGTGACCTGAAGCAAAAAAAATAAATAAATAAAAAATAAAATGTCTTTATATATATACTTATATACAAAAAATAGAAAGAAAGAAATAAAATAAAAAAATTTTTCAATATATATATAAATTTTTTTTTCTTACTGCTTCTAGTCCAAGAATACAACCATGAAGATTACCATATCTTAATAATCTTAAACCACCAGCATTTGTTGATACATTACCACCAATTAAACAACTTCCTTTTGCACCTAAATCAATTGGCATCATTAAATTATATTTATCTAAATAATTATCAAGTGTTTCAAGAACACAACCAGCTTCACAAACTAAAGCACCTGTAAATTAAAAATATAAATTATTTATATATAATTATATAATAAATTGATTTATAAGTACCTATATTAATTTTTTTAATACCTGATAATTCATCAATTGATATAATATTATTCATAAGTTTCATTGATATAATAATTTCATCAAAAACTGGTACACTACCACCAACAAGACCAGTATTACCACTTTGTGGACATACAGCAAGTTTATTATCATTACAATATTTTAATATATTTGATATTTCATTTGTTGTTTTTGGCTTTAATACAAGTCTACTATTTCCTGTATATATAATATATATATATTATATAAATTTATAAAAATATGTGTTAAAATTAATTGTTATATTTAAATATGTACCTCGAACCATTTTAATCCAGTCAATATTATAAGTATCACACTCATCTGGATCTGTTGTAACACGATTTTTTCCAAGAAGGTCAGTAAAAAAATTAACATGACCATTATTTATTTTTTCAAATGGACCACGTTTTACATTATAACGTACAGATGTTAAATCAGTTTGTATATTACTTGTATAATATCTAATTCCATATGATATTATTTTTTGTGAATTAATTATACATCGGTTATTGTATAATTTTTTACAGTGAAAGCCAACATTTTGCAAAGCCATTCCTAAAGGAAAATCATATATATAAATATATCTATTATGTTATTTTGAGGAAAATAAAATAAAATAAAATAACAGGTCAGGAACATGGCTGATTGATGAATGAACATTCTTTTCAAATTCAAATACACAGAAAATCCATTAATGTATAGAAAAAAAAAAAAAAAAAAAAAAAAAAAAAAAACTATATTATTATATAAAAGAAGAGTATATAAAAAAAGACCTTCAAATAATATAGGTATATAAAAGGGCATTTATCTATGTCAATTATAATCAAGTAAAATTAAAAAGACTAATTATTTTTTATCCTAAAAATATGAGCTTTTTTTTCTAGAATAAAAATAAAGGATAAAAAAAATTTTAATTAATATAAATTAATGAAGCTAATTTTATAAATTTTTATATATTTTAAATTTTTTAACAAAATTATAAATTTAAAAATTTTTATTAATATTTATTTATATAATAAATATAATTTTTAAAAAAATTAAAATATAAAAATCTAGATAAAATTGACCTTTTCTAGATTTATATCTACTAAATATATGATGGTGTGTATAATTTTATGTTAATAATCATGATTGAGACAATTATAAAAATTATGGATTGATGCAGACCTTTCTCAACTTTAAAAATTTTATGAATAAAAAATTAACAAAGTGTGTCTGGTTTATTTCAAATGTATATATATACATAAATTTCTCACTATATATTTTGTCTCACATCAAACAGCTTCCTTTTTATTTTTTATATATTTATCATCATTCTTCCCACGTGCTTTTTAAATAAACGCATGCCCAACCAAAAAAATAAGCACATTTCATCATGAAACATCCATTTAAAATATTTAAAAAAAAATGAATACTAATAATAATAATATCAAATAAATATGTAAAAAAATAATAATGAAAAAATAAAAAAAAAGTGAAGTAGCATAGAATCGAACCCACAATTCCCACTTTAATATAATACATGTCTAGTCGCGCAACAGCATACGGATCTATATTCGTGCCCATGCGCGCTCCACCCCTTCTCTTATATTATTTTTTATTTTTTATTTTTTTCTATTTTATATAATATATACCTTCAGCTATGTCTGTGATCTTGCTCTTAATCTCAACACCTTTCTATATACAATATTATTATTCAAAAAATCAAAAAAAAAAAACAAATTATTTTGTCACCAAAATTTTGATAAAATATAATTATATTTTATCAAAATCGTAAAAAAATCATATAAATTATAAATTGTTTAAAAAATATATATGATATATATGTATTATATTGTAAAATAAATATTTTTTTTAAGATTAGAAAAAATTTTTTTTTCAAAAAAATAACAAAAAATCGGTAGCAGATGGCGCAAGTATCGTGCCGAGTGAGCGAACGATTCTCAGCATGACACAAATACCGAAATAAAAAAATAGAAAAA